>JAYMTP010001008.1:0-27078 GCA_036897365.1 Geranium brycei | reverse complement strand
CCGACTTACTTTGTATTTATATATACATGCAAGTGAAATTCAAACTCAACTAAAAAATAAATAATCAAGCTCAAATTGATTTTTCTTATATGCATTTAGTAATTATTTTACTAATAAAATTATTAATTAATGAATTAAAATTTTAATATAAAAGTTTGCATTCCCTTGCAAAATTTTCTAGATCCGCCACTGCATTCAATATCTTATTCTCTACAAATTTTGGGGAGATCTGTCGAATTTCTCAAACAACCACACATGCTATGCATTTAAAAGAGGTTATTTTTGCATCCAAATTCGAAAAAATGGAATTGTCTATCAATTAAGATATGCATTAGAGTATTAACTATATCAACTTAAAATGTTAGTATAGTAACATCAATATACAGTACATTGTTTTTCAAAGTATACCGTAATAATTTGAACGTACCATCTAAAGCAGGGTCGCTTTGGGGTGCGAGTTCTGGAGCAGCTTTATAATCCCCCATCTGCAAAATTTATTAGCAACTCAATGGAGTGAATCATTCGTTTTTATAAATAATATTTTTTAAATTTACTCATAACGAATGATGTCAACAGAACCAACACAAGTTGGGCTAAACGGTAAGAAACTCACCTAATACACGTGAGGTAAAAAAAACGATGATGGCAACAAAGCGGTTGATGCGAATGATATTTATTTGGGAAAAAAGTTTCTTCATAAACATTTTTGATCTATTAATAATACATACCCAGCTTGGCTTGGTTGTATTATTGGCATCATCCATTCCAATATGTGCAACATGTTTTACATCAGTTGGAAACCCAATTTGAATCTCCTCTTCTTGTTCCTTGTCTTCTGCAAATTTTCCATATTTAAAACAATTCAATATTCTTTAATTTTAAGGTATACAAAATTCAAAAAAATGTGCATATATGCATGCATGATTGATTATTTACATACCAAACATGTTTGTAATTGAGAGGTGTTTGAGCCCTTTCAAAAGACCCTTCACCTTGGTCCCCATTGCCTATATATATGTATGTGTATAATATTATAAGCCTTTTAATTTCTTGAACAAAGACTTTGAATAATGCAAGAACAAAGAGTGGTGGAAGATAGAAAAGTACTAAAACTATAGAATTCTTGATTGCAAATCCAAGAAAGGACTTGACAATCAAGACCTCAAAACAAGAGGAAAGCTCAAAATCAAAATAGAGCTTAATTACTTTGTTTTGTTTCGCAAAATTGTGAGGCCAAAACGATCATTCAATCAAAATCGCTACTATTCTTGTGTTCGAGATTTTAACGGTAGTTTTGTGATTCTACGCCTAAACCGCTTGTCCAGACGATTTTCTTGATCTACTATATTTAATTTGTATATAATTGTAATATTATATTGTTTACAGTTATCGCTTTCTCCAATTTTTAATTTTCTTTTTTAGTAATTATTGAAACCAGGTATAGCATATATCTCTAGCTAGTGCCATATTTTAAATTTATTGAAGGTATTTTTGGCGAGAATTAAAATAAAGTTAAAGAACATCAACTGATTTCAAGTTAGGCACCAGATGACACAGTGGTTAAAGACCTTGTTAAAACTCGCTCCTTAAACGTCATTGTTCGCGATCGAGGGAAGTGTGAAGGAAAATGTCAAGTATAACTTCATCGAGAATCTTGTCCAGATTGATGTCTATTCGTAAAAACACCTGAACTTAATAATGTTAGTTTTGTTTCAAAATAATATATGCATAAGGTAGGAAATTCACATTATAACAATTCCAAAAAAAAACACATATATAAGGCAGGAAATCCGAGGTTGTTCATTGTAAAGTCAAAACACCAAAAGATGGAAATACAATGATTGAAACCAAACAAATTTATCTCAAACCTCATAAGTTCTACAATTGCTACCTAAAACAGAACAAAATCATAAAGACAAGTAATCACCAAATCATGTTGAAATCATTGAACATTTCACCAAGTCTACTGGTCTTATATATAAGACATTAAAGAATACCCATATAAGTCAAAAACATAATATAAAAGTAAGAGCAGACTGTCACGTCAGATCGCTAGTTCCAATCCTTAAAAACACTAGTCTTTCGTCACGATGCTTTCAAGTCATCCAAACCAACGCTAGCCTGCATCAGCACAATATAATATAATAAACACGAGGTCGTTGATTGCAATTCTCAGATATGTGGTTGATCAGTCTTCACAACATTACCAGACATCAATCTTACCAAGAATTTATGATTCTCTTCAAGGAACGGAGCAAAATTCTTGCAAAACTTCTCCATATCGCCTTTCGTGTCCCCTGCGCCGCCTATGACCTCCATGAACTTCTTCCTCTCGGGAGCAAGCTTCAACACAACCTGTCATTTCAAGGTCAACCAAGTCATGCATGCATATTTTTACCATATTTTAAGAATTCCCTACAAGTTCCCAATTAAGTTAATGTTTAATCCCCTATCGATCCTTAATTAGTCAACTAATCCATTAGTCACCATATACCCTATCTGCCCGACTGGCGGCTAACATTTTTAGAACACTGATTTTTACACTCAAAACTTCACCAAAAAAGTATGGGCAGTAAAGTTGTTACAGTGAAGCTCGAACTAGCAAGCCAGCCATGCCATTTCTTCAATGTCTTCTCGTATGAATCTGTACACGCTTGCGCCATTGTCCAATCCGGATGGTCAAGCAAGTTGCGGAACAGTTGAACCAAGAAATCCATTGCTCTGATATATATACATAGAGAACCATACTATGACTATCGCATGCTATCACGAACATTTCATAAGATAAGACTCCAATTAATTTACTAATGTCAATAGTACCTTGTGAGCCAAAGAAGGCCGTTGGTGCAACTAGTTGATTCTTTCGCGGTTTTAGATTGAACCTCGACTCGTACCATACTGTACAAGGCGTTGAACTCGGATGGATTGGATGCATATTTGTTTTCCAACCTCTGTAACCAACATTTGGTCGGAAAAAAAGGATAAGAATGTATATATCGGAAAAAAATTAACATAACAAAGAACTAACATACCGTAATGTTGCCTCCAATATCAGATTTCACAAGAGTCATAGCAGTTCCAAACTTATCTGAAAACAAGAAACAGCGAGTTTAGTATCTCAAGAGTTTACAAAACGAGTTTATTTTCCATGCAAAAGAAATTATCAGTTCTAAACCTTGTGTTTAGGGAAAATACATATGACTCTCCACATAATGCCGATAAAAAATTAAATTAAGAAATTATTGGTTCTTAATCTTTCAGTTTTGTCTTCCGGTCTGATATGCAGGAAAACAGTAAGAGAAAACACAGATCATTATCCCAACTAATGAATTTGTATACATTAGAAATTGTACATTTACTGAATTTGTTATGATTTTAGAGATTTGAGGATTCGGTTGTATGCTTGATTTTTAGGGTATTAGAAATTGTATATGCTTGATTTTCAAGCAAGTCTTCCATAATCAACATCTTCTCTGGTAATTTGGGATCATGAGGGCAATCGTTCAAATTTTTATTTTTGGACTACTTTTTTGCTTACAGAAGTTAAATAGCCAATGATTTTATAAAGGTTTCGTTTGTATGGGGTTGCATATGTTCCATCATTTTTGCCTTATTCTAGTTCTCTGGTCCATGTTTATGTTCATGTAATTTCTATTTATTTTCTGTTTTACTGAGTTTTCTTTGTATGTTCTAATGTTTTTACGGACAACAGATCAAGATAATAGAGGATGTGATTGTTGTCCAAACCCAGGATTTCATAGTCGCAGTCGCAGCTTACTGATACTTGAGATGGAGACCGGCCGACAGAAGTTCCTTTAGATGCTCATATGGCGATTATAATGACGGTGACGAAGAGCAAGAGGCGAGGCACCAACGTGAGTGGGCGTGCATCTGGTTTCGACGCTACAGAGGAACGCCTCGCAACTGAGGTCGATCAGGAGAAGACGCGACAGCTGCAAGAGGAACTCGAGCCACGCACGACCGAGCTTGAGAGACAACTCGAATTGGACCGGGAGGCCAAAAAAGCCGACATCCTCAACAGAACTGCAATGGAGGCAATGAACAAGAACTGGAGGCAAAACAAAGGGAAAGGGAGGAACAGATGCATCGGGAGATTATGGAGGAAATGATGAAGAAATTGTTAGACCGATGTCCTTAGTTTAGAGGTTTTGTTTTGTATGAAACATTTGATAGTGTTCGGACGATATTATTTCAATTTAAACTAGTTATAAATTTTTGAAATCCCATTTGCAGGTACATGAACTGCCCGTGTGCTTTTAAAAATTGTTTGCAGGTTTCAAATGGGTAATGTAATGGAACACGATTCGATCAATTTTTTTTGAAATTCCGCTTATGTATACCCAATGCACATAGCCAATGTACATCGCTCTACAGTTCACCTAGTCGATGCATCCTAGTGAGACCAAATACGTCAGCCAGCTCAAGTTACACCGGACGCAGCAATGCACGTCGGCTAGGTGAAGGGTAGAGCCAACGTACATACATGGTTGGTTGTACCTTCACCAAGCTGACGCATATGGCCTCATGTTGGCTAGTGAACTGTAGAGACGATGTACATTGGTTATGTGCATCGGGTGTAACTTTACCAGTCCGACACATATGGCCTTACCAGGTTGCGTCAACTATGTGGACAGTAGAGTAGGCATACACTGGCTATGTTCGTCGGCATGACCTATTTCCGACCACTCATGTCCCGATGCATCTGGGTCTAGTGTAAATAGCCTACGTGTGTACTCCCAATAAATACCCGACGCATCTAATGCGTCGCCTCTAAGCAAATTTCTACTAGTGGACGGTGGACACTTCTAATTAAGGATTATAATGTTTCCCCATAATATAATCATAAGGTTCATTTATAACCATTAGTTGGATACAATGTAATGAGCAAATATTACATACAAACCACAATATGCATATCATAATTTCTGGGAAAATATGTGAAAGGTAATGATCGTAAGGAACAAACATTAACTTAAAATTTTCATACCTATGACGGGTAATATAAGTTTGCATACATCGAGAAAAGGCTTGGATAGTATTTCCCCTTGCGATGACTTGATGTTCTTCATTCCTTCCAAGGAAGGAGTAAACACGGTTCCTTCCATCTTGCGGATACGCCGCAAAATCAAGAGACGACGAACAAAGATGCGTGAAAATGAGTGTTGAAATTAACCATATAATCTTTACATCAAACAAACCTACTATATTAATTACACATGTAAAATGAGTCATATATATAACGTCAGAATATACAACTAAAATGTTAATTTTATTAGATAAGTTGGTTAAGATTTATAAATTCTCAACACTCCTCCTCACATGGCCCAGACTAGAATTGGGCTTACAGGAGAGCTGAGCCACGAGGAAGCAATGCCCATCAATGCAGGTGTAAATCAACTAGACTTCGATATCACGTGAAATTGATCATATACATCGAGTCAGACTACACAACTAAAATGTTAATCTTATAAGTCGGGTTTATATATCATCAGCTACACAAAAGCTACCCTCAAACCACATAGATTACACTTCTTCCAGCTCAAGCCAATCCTATAAACCCAAAGGATTAACTAATTTTGACGTAAAAAGGACAAAATAGACTAACCCAAAATCTTTCAACCATTGGATTTGGGGGATATAACAACATGTAACTCACCTTGCACTAATCCACTAATTGAATGATTTAATTCCCCAAAACCTCTGGTTTTATTGATGACCAAACAGATCCCATAAACTTGTTTACAGAGAAACCTACAATCTAATCACCAATTTTCCAGATTCAAAATGCAAAATATCTTACATGCAATACAATAATCAATATGATCATAAACACATACAACAACCATAACTCAGAAACAAATCAAAATCAGATAAAATAAAATAAAATAAAAGTACCTTTTTGGCTGATATTGCAGTAATCGATGAAAATAGTAATGAGATGATAAAGAAAATTGATATATTTACCCAACGAAAAAAAGAAGGAAAAATAATATATATTTTAATTAAATGCTATCTTATTGATGAAACAAACCCAAGAAGACCCAGGCCCAAATTCCTGAACAAGAATTGTAAGTCGTAGCCCAATGAGCCCAAATCACAAAAAGCCCTAATCCGGACTCGCTCCAAAACCTACTATATAAAGAACACTTAGCAAAAACCCTAACTCCTCATTTCTTCTTAGCTCCGCCTCTCTGAGCTCAAGCACAAGCACAGACCAATCGCATTGTCCAAAAATGGTGAATTTCTCTTTGCACACTATCTTCAACGAATCGATCTTCCTGTAATTTATCTTCTTTACCTGCAATTTCAATCTGGAGTTTCTGATTTTTTTTCTTTCTTCTTGGTGATTCAAAATTGTAGCCTTTCAAGAGGTACGTTGAGATCGGGAGGGTCGCTCTCGTCAACTACGGGAAGGACTATGGCAGGCTCGTCGTTATCGTCGACGTTATCGACCAGAATCGGGTATGTGATGTTTTTGCTGTGTTGGAGCTTGATTTGTTTAGTTGATTATGTAGGTTACATGAGCTTGAATCTGAATTAGAAGTGGTTTGAGATCAAAGAAGACTGTTTTTGTTGCATATTCAGTTTTTGATGGAGCTTGAACTTAAGTAAAGCTAATAAAGTCTACTTATAGTCAGTCTACTTATAGTCATTTCATTGTAGTGGTTATGTGACAATATCTAATATCAGTTATTGACCTAGTTTGCTTGTTGATTGTAATATCCCAACATGTTTTAATTTGTTAGTGTGCATATGTTTTGTTTTAACCTATCTTGTTCAGAATTGTTGGGTGTTTAATTTGCATTATTATGTAAACTTAAATAGAAAATGATTTGTTTGATATTAATGGTTAATAGTCATATACTTGTTATGTTAGCTATCATGGTTATTTGTGAATAGAAACATTTAGTTGCAGATGGGAAATTGGCTTTGTTTTGTGTTTTTCTTATCAAATATTGATTGAGAAATTCTTTTTTGATGATGCAGAATGTGATTGTTAATTAATGTTTGTGTTGTGAATTTCTTGATGTATTGTTAAGAAGGTGTTTGTAATAGCTTTGCAGCATGTGCCACTTTAATGTGCATTATGTGGTTGATGCTCTTATAAGGAAAAGAGAAGATCATGGAAATATAAAACTTTGAAACTTTGGGAAAAGGAGTATTACAGAAATGGATAGTTTTTAGAAACACCATGTTTAAATATATGATAGTATAAAAACCTTTGGTTGTGCAAAACTTAAATGTACGGTCATTCCCTTCCATTTTGTTGTACTTGTATGGGATAGTATGGCTTTATTTTTTTCAGACTTTTTGAAAATGCTGTGTTTTTATTTCTTGAGATATGCATACTTCGCTGTATGTTTTTGAATCATAGTTCTTGAAACTTGAACACATTGTCTATGTTAATGTATAATGTTGAATGCTTTCCATGATCGGTCTTCTGATCAGTCACTAATGACAATTTGATGTTTGTATTTTCAGGCTCTTGTTGATGCCCCAGATATGGTTAGAAGCCAAATGAACTTCAAGAGGCTGTCACTGACCGATATCAAAATTGATATCAAGCGTGTCCCCAAGAAGAAGACATTGATCGAAGCTATGGAGGCTGCTGGTATGACCCATGAACAGCAATAGTTCAATCAATCTGAATGTCAGTTTTGCTTTCATGCATTATTAACGGTTTTCTGTGATTGTAGATGTTAAGAACAAGTGGGAGAAGAGTTCATGGGGCAGGAAGCTCATTGTCCAGAAGAGAAGGGCCGCTCTTAATGATTTTGATAGGTTCAAGTTGATGTTGGCAAAGATCAAGGTTTGTTACTAACTACAAAATTGTCATGCATTGTTGATATTCTTTTTGGTTCCAAAACGTTTCATAATCAGTCAGCTCCTGCCTAAAAACGTGTTATTGTGCGTACTATTTTGCAGAGGGGTGGACTCATCAGGCAGGAGCTCGCGAAGCTGAAGAAAGAGACCGCGGCATAGAGACATTAGTCCATATGCAGTTTGAAATTTTGTTTTGGAAACATTGCAAGTTGTACTTCTGGATTATTTTGTTTTGTTTTCAAGGGATTCAAAGTTCAACATCCGGTTTGAGGAAATGTGGAATTCGAAAGCCTTTACAACGTTAAATTGTTTGTTTTGCCAATTCTCTTTCTGAATTATACTCAAAAGGTGCTTTTTTAAATCTTCATTATATCTTTGTGTACTCATCCTCTTCTTCCTTTTAATAGGGTATGAACTCGCCATTATCTCACTGTGAATGTGAGATTGAACTGTTAGGTAGTCCCTTTTGGGGACTAGTTCAAAGGGTTATTAATTGATTTATTGCACCTGATTGTAGTGCTCTTTTACTTGTGTTACCATTGAAATCAAATTGGGAATTATGCTCTTAAGGTTGATGTTTTTGTTGCAGAATTTTTTTATGAAATTAATTTTTGTGCACGACAAAATGAAGGTGGTATCAAGGGCTCGATATCTGATCGGGATGAGACTGAATTACAAAACTTGGGTTTAACGAATTGAGAGCTCAATATCTACGGTTAGAACAAAGTCGAATTCACAAAATTTGATATCTGTTGATTGGAACGAAGTTAAATATCAGGTCGATAATAATGTGATGGTAGCATAATACACTTCTAAAGTATATAATAATAAAAAATTATCGGAGACTCGATATTCCCGAATAAAATGAGATTGAATAACAAATTTTGTTTTAAAGAATTGGAGAGCTGAGTATATACTATTATGATAAAATCAAGATCACAAAATCAGTCTAGTTACGAGGACCTCTACTATAAACACAATAATTTTTATTTTGTAGGCATCGTGAAAATAAGTAAAAGTCTTAATAATAAAATGAATATGATATAAAAAAGGTTTAATAATAGGCCATACAAGCTTTTCCTCATTTTCTTCTCTGGAGCTCTGATTTCACAGCAGCGACTATGCAGGTACTTCTCTCGCTCTCTTCTCCAATCTTCATCGTTCGCAAATTTTCGATCTTTTCTCAACTATCCTCAATTTTGAACTCAATCCCAGAGACCCTTCATTGGATTGTCTGATATTTGCTCAAAACCCTAATTTCTATTAGGTTTAACGAGAAACATACTGTGTAGGAAAGACAATTTGTTGTTTCCGCTAGGTTGAGTTAAAGTTTTCTGTTCTAGGAGCTTAATCTCGTAATGGGTTAATGGTTTGATGATTCTTGGACCTGTAATTTGAATTTCTTGTTGAGATTTCAGTAATTGCTTGACATTAATGAGCAAATGTGGTGTTTGTGCTTGTGCTTTTACAGGCTAGTGACAGGTTTAACATCAATTCCCAGCTTGAGCATCTCCAAGCTAAGTATGTTGGAACTGGGCATGCTGACATGAACAGATTGTGAGTTTCCCCAATTCAGCACATAACTCATATAATCGTATTTGATTTGATCTTTTGACTTTATTGTTAAATTTGTGATGCGTCTCTGTGCAGTGAGTGGGCGGTTAATATCCAGCGCGATAGCTATGCTTCGTATGTCGGCCACTACCCGTTACTGTCCTACTTCGCCGTTGCTGAGAACGAATCTATTGGAAGGGAACGCTACAATTTCATGCAGGTTCTTGCTTATCCTGTAACCCTTGTTTTATACTTTTATTGCTTGTACTTTTGTTTTGTTTTGTTTGTGTTTCGGTTTATTGAGTTCTTTGTGACATTTGATATTTCTAATACATATGATTCGAGTCATGTAATAATTAGTTTCGGTAGAGTGTTGATGTATTGTATATATATGGCTTAGACATCTTGCAAGGGACTGATAGCCCGAATGGTAGCTGTTTACATGGCTTCAGACACATCAAATTGTTCTCATAGGCCGAGAACTATGTTCTGGAATTTTCTAAAATGCACTTTACTTACTGCAATCTGATAAAGTATCACATTCACATTGTGAATGTAGCTGCTAACTGCTAAGTTTCTGTAACTCTTCATAACCATAACCCGAGCCCTACCATTCTAATTCTCCAAAAAGCAGCCATAGGTCAAAACCATAGTATTTCGATAACTCCGTAATTTTTCTATGCCTTGTACCAATAATTCTTCGACTTTTAATCATCCATATTTGATGTTGCATGTTCTTATCGTGGAATTAGCAATGTTGTAAGAATCCCCGACTTGTCTGATTAATCCTCTATGATTCATGATTAATCCTTTAATCCGATTTATTTTTCGACTAATCCCCGATTGGTCCCTATAAGATTATCTCCGCCCGACTGGCAATTACTAATTAGTATGTTCCTATTATTTAGGTATGCTAGACCGATAAGTGCTGTATATATTAGACTTGTCATCCATTAGAAACAAGCCTTATATGAGGGAAGAGTATTTATCTGACGTAGGACGCAGTCATCAAAGTTGAATTTAATTTGATGACCTCACAATTCTAGGGCTCACATGATTATTATATTAGTACTACCACAGCTCATCATTTCCAAATAATATAATGAAAATTGTGAAATTGACATTTCTTCTTTTGTGAGGGATGATGAAATATCGGCAAGCGATTTTTTCATGTAATCATCGGAAGATAATGTTGAATCACGCTTAAAATACCCGCAAGGAAAATTATGTCTATTGAATAGTGAATTGTGCTTGAAGGATGCTTGTACATGGATGTATTAAGTTACCACGGTTTTATTTTATCATCAAGATCGCATGATCTCACAATTTAACTTGATGACCTCACAATTCTTGGGCTCACATGATTATTCTATTAGTACCACAGCTCATCATTCCCAAATAATATAATGAAAATTGTGAAACACTGAAACTGCCTTCTTTTTTTTTGTGGGATGATGAAATATCAGTAAGTGATTTTTCGATGTAATCATGGGAAGATGATGTTGAATCGCGCTTAAAATACCCGTAACGAAACTTATGCCCACTGAATAGTGAATCTTGCTTGAAGAATACCTGTGCATGGATGTTTTAACTTTTAAGTTACCGCTGCTTTATTTTATCATCAAGATGGCATGATTTCTAATTTTTTGACTACCCAACGGATTTTTTGTGTGCAGAAAATGCTCTTACCGTGCGGTCTACCTCCCGAGAGAGAAGATGATTAAAGAGAAGAAGATTGAGAAATGCAATTATCTGAAAACCTAATGAAGATTGGGTTGTGACATTATTCATGATCTGTTATTGCTCATTTGGAGTAATTTTAGGTTCTGTTGATTTTATTATGATTGATATTGTATAAGAAACTTATCTGTTGACTTACTTCATAAGCATTACATTGATTTCCTTCCTATTTTAGTGTCAAGTTGTGTATACCCTTGTTAACAAGGTTTGTTGTACCCACAGCTACCTAATCAATTGGTCAAACCATCTTCATTATTCAAATGGTTTGTGAGTCTCATTCGTAAATTATTATGAGTTATGGTTTGGTCTATGATTCAAGAAAATAATATTTATGAGTTACACTTTTGTGCAGAGAACTCATGTAATAAGCATGAGGTGGTTGCTTCCAATCTTCACGACAACATCTTACTATTCAAATTATCGATGGTAGAAGAAACTCTTAAATGTATTGTTATTCATGAACATCATATAAATTTTGGAGAAGCTAAATTCAAAGAATATGTGTTAGCAACTTTTAAAATTAGATTAATCTTCTATTATTTTTTTAATTTAATTACAATTTTATTATCTACAATTAATCTGTATAGTCTCTAATTAATCTTCTATTATTTTTTTAATACGTCTTGAGTAATATGGTAAAATAACAATTTCAAAATTTATCAATAAAGATAATGATGTATAAATAAAATAAAGTAATTATCCTTTTATAATATGTGTGAATAGATTATTCTCTAACAATAAACCAAATGCTAATGGATAATAAAAATCAATATCCCAAAAATTATATCATTTTCCTTCTTCTACAATCTCTCTCTCCTGAATCAAAATCCCAATTTTCTGTTCCATTTCCTCTCTTCGTCTCTGTCTCATACCCGATTTTTCTTTTACCGGAATCTCAAATTTTTCCGGAAAAACCCAACCCTAGATCCGTAGATATTCCTCGAATCTAAACCCTTGTCTCCTGCTAATCGCAGTTTCAGATTTTTTTACTCAACCTGAATCGTCACTCCAATCCAATCCCTTTTCTGAATCGTCCCACATAAATTTTCAAAAAAAATCTTCTCCCCGTGAATTTAGCACAAAGATCCCTATTTTAGTTCACTTTCCTTGAAGTAGAGCTCGCGAGAAAATATGGAAACTGCCCTTTCTCGGAGCCAATAGCCTCTTTTCGGGTCGCCGATTCGAGGGTCTTTTGTGATATTAGAATCTTTTACTCTATTATCGCACAGGGCTTGAGAATTTGAGGGTCGGTTGTATTTTTTTGAAAACGATAGTGTCCAAGTTGAAATTGGGGTTTGCTGGTTTTTTGGGTTGTTTGGTTTTGGGGTTGTTTTGTTAAAGGTAGGGTTTTGGGAATTTGAGGCTCAATCATGGAGAATGTGATTGGTGGGAAGTTTAAGCTTGGCAGGAAGATTGGAAGTGGGTCGTTTGGCCAGCTTTTTCTGGGTAAATTTTCAGATTTCATTCTATTGCAGCAATTAGTAGCAGTTGATTGTTGTTTTTAGTTGTTTTTTGATGTTTTTTTGTATTGGTTTGTTGATGCAGGTGTTAATATACAAACTGGAGAGGAAGTAGCAGTGAAGTTGGTATGCTTGTGACCTTCCACTTTAGATTAAAATTCAGTTTCTGAACTTTTGGGGCATTTACTGAATATGTGATTGTTGGCTTAAGTCTGTTTTAGTACATTCTTACGTTTTTATGGTTTGAGTTTTTTAGTCTAGTATGTATATAATGAATCCTTCTTGTCCTACAAAGACTGCACTGAAAATTGGACACACGCCGAAATGTATCCATATACTAATTTATTAGATTCACCATGACATGATGGGTCTAGATTACAGAATTTGCATGATTTGATTCCTGAGTATGCCCTTGTCCAACACACAAATCCGTCTAGATTGGTAATTTGTATGGCAAATCAGTGCTTCAAAGTAATTAACAATTAGGATGTGCGTGCTATCAAAGCTTACTTCGCCAAGCGCTTGAATTCTTGGTCTGATAGCCAGAGTTCGAGTCACGGTAGCAACATAAAATTCAACTGTCTTAACAAATTGGGATGTGATGTTTGTGGTGCTATAGCTCTCAGGGCTTGGGATCATTGTTTTGTTCTATAAATTTATCTCCGACTTTGTTTCTCCAGGAATCAGTGAAAACCAAGCACCCCCAGCTGCACTATGAGTCAAAGTTGTACATGGTTCTCCAGGGAGGATGTAAGCCTCTTTTAAAGCCTATTTATTTACTGCAACCAATGAGCTGAAGTCGTTTCACTGGCGTGATCACTATTTATTTTTTTGACATGTAGCGGGCATTCCCCATCTCAAATGGTTTGGAGTTGAGACTGAATACAATGTTATGGTTATTGATCTTCTCGGTCCTAGTTTAGAAGACTGCTTCAACTATTGCAATAGGAAGTTCACTTTGAAAACAGTTCTAATGCTAGCGGACCAGCTAGTAAGTTTTCCAAAATTTCCTATAAATGTGGCTTCGGTCATGTAGCTTCCAACCTTGCTACACACTTACTAGTTTATTTGTCTTTGGGTTATGCAGCTAAACAGAGTTGAGTATATGCACTCACGGGGTTTTCTGCACCGTGATATAAAGCCTGACAACTTTTTAATGGGTTTGAGTCGTAAAGCAAATCAGGTATATATTTCTACATATAGCTCGTATTTATATATAAGCATCACAACATCACATTCGATCATTTGGGCGTGTACTGAAATTCTTGCATTGATTCTGATCTCCCCTATATGTGGTTTAGCTAGTACTTGCAATTTGTATGGTATGCTCTGAAAATATGGAACACTATCTTATATTTTGTAGCTATGTGTACAGAATAATTAACTCTCCCCAAAAAGAACTGCAAATAAATTGTTCAAGTTTAGGGGACACCATCTCATGAGGGACCATCTAGCAAGGGCTACTTGAGACTTGGTCCATTAGTAGGGGGCCACAACAGTTCCATATAAAGTAGCACATTAACTTAAGCATGTGTGCGTATTTCCATGACATTAATGGTTCCCTATACTTCCACAGGTATACATAATTGATTATGGGCTTGCAAAAAAATATAGGGATCCTCAAACACACAAGCACATACCATACAGGTATTGGTTTCGGTGACATTGAACGGTTTCCAAGATTATATTTTCTTCTTAATTTCAACTGTAAATATTTATTTGTATCTCTCAGAGAAAACAAGAATCTCACAGGAACAGCTCGATATGCAAGTGTTAACACTCACCTAGGAGTTGGTGAGTGAAATTAAGTAATTTTTGCTAATAACTGAAATTTGGGTTTCTGAAGTTGTGCATTAGCTAATTGTGGTTCAATTTTGCTTGTAGAGCAAAGCAGAAGAGATGATCTGGAATCCCTTGGTTATGTGCTCATGTATTTCTTGAGAGGAAGGTTGATACATACTTAAGACTTACTTCGTAAATATATAGGCCATGATTGATTATTTTTATATAAGAGCGGGAATCATATATTATTTGCATGAATTATGAAACAGTGAAACACACATTCTTTACATTCCAATCCCTTCTGTTATTCCATTAATTTGCTTTTAATTCGGTGATAATGAAAATCGGGTAATACGAGCAATTGGGTTGGAATGATAATTGGGATAAATGGGCATGCTGACATGAATAGACAGAGTACCATTCCGTACTTGATTACCATCCATGTACAAAATAATCCAAATGCAATGTTACACTTTTATTTGATTCTTAATCTATTATTTGTGGAAAAGAAACTGTTTACATGGTTTTAAATGATTCTCTGCAACAGCCTTCCCTGGCAGGGCATGAAAGGTGGCACCAAAAAGCAGAAATATGACAATATCAGTGAGAAAAAGATGCTTACTCCCATAGAGGTGTGAAAACTTTCTCCGGTGTGTAACCTTTGACGGGGAACTATTTCATTGATCATAATTCATCATTCTGTTGGGTGGTACTTGTATATGTGTATGTGCATGTGCTTGCAGGCAACATACTAATCACTTATTTGGCAGGTCCTCTGCAAATCTTACCCACCAGAGTTCACATCGTACTTCCATTATTGCCGATCCTTGCGGTTTGATGATAAACCAGATTATTCATACTTGAAGAGGCTCTTCCGTGATTTATTCATTCGAGAAGGTTGGCTTGTAGAACCCAAGCATCAAGTTGATTTGTTTTTTTTCTGTTAATATAAATTTCTAAAATAGTTTCAGATGTCTGAAATGTGTACTTATGTCAACTGTTGTAACTGGTTCAGGGTATCAGTTTGACTATGTCTTCGATTGGACCGTATTGAAGCTTCCGGAGCAGAATGGCTCTAGCTCTAGATCACGAGTCAGTAATGATAATTTTTTTTTTGGCTTGTGCACAATTATACGGAAACTATTTTTCCTGTACATTCTCATGTGTAACTCTTTTTCCCTTCCTGTACAGCCAAGTGGTGGACTTCCTTTAAACCCGGGATTGGCTGAAAGACAAGAAAGGCCTTCAGGTCAGTTTCTTACACACAACAGTGGCTTGTGAAAAATAAATTGCTGTTCTAATATAATTTGAATTGCATCCACAAAAGCTTTACTAATTTTTTTTCCATCTAAAAGTCCCGACTTGTCCGACTTATCTTCGATTAATTCCCAATTAGTCCTCGATTAATCCTCTATAATTTTTTTGTTAATCCTTCAATCTGATTATTTTTCCGATGCGTGTTTATATGATTTTGCATCAAATATATAAACACTATCCTATATTTTCTCTAGTTGGACAGGAGATCCGAGAAAGATTTTCTGGCGCAGTTGAGGCGTTCACTAGAAGAAATGGCACTGGCGTGAACGGTGATCTTTCCAGGCATAGATCTATTGACGCTCCATCATCTAGGGGCATGGTGAGTAAAGTTTCTACTTTTTCTAGTTCGAGTTTCGTGTTTGTTCTAATTATTCCGCTATTTTGCCCCACTCAGCAGCTCGATTCTTCAAAAACCCGTTCTTCCTCCCGAAACGATAGTACTTCAAAGAGGGCCGTCATATCGAGCTCTTCCGGCGAGCCTAGCGATAGTCGGGCAGCCCGTCTGGTGTTGGGAAGCAGTGGCCGTCTGTCCACGGCCCAAAGGATGCAACCAGGTATTGACTCGAAACCATCGTCTTTCACTCGTGCCCCCGCTGCAAGCGGCCGCGATAGTATGCTCCGTAGCCTTGAGCTCCTCTCGATTGGCACCGGGAAGAGAAAATGACGGTTTTACCCTGAATCCGGAACGAGGACTACTTGTCTTGTGATATTTCCCATTTTTCTACCAGGGCTCTCAATGATTTTTACAATCTGTGACTGTAAATGTCGTGTATTCTTCATTGACATTGAAATGCTATGTAGACTTGTGCAATGGGATGAAACTATCTCATTGTTTATTATATATTCTGAAGACTGAATGATAGTTTTGATTCATTTTGCTATGTTTCTTATTTCTCGAGGAAAGGTTTATAATGGAAGAGCCAAAAACACTTTTGGATTGTGTTTTGTTTACCAAAACATGTGATTTTCTTGCAGAATTGGGACTCTCCAAGTTCTAGTACTTTTATGCCGGTCGAAGGTGTGAAAATGTGACCTTATCAGTTGTGTAGAATAAATTTAGTTGCCACTTCTCAATCTACAACACCTTCCTACTGCTTCGACTCTCGTCGTCAGCACCACGCAAAACATATCTACCACCACCACATATTTCATAGGGAACTCTTTTGTCAGTGGAGTTGTGGGGTCTGAAGACCACTGAGTAGTTGTCCTATTCAGACGATTTCACGGTTAATGGCGGCCATTGCCCTATATTTAGCCTCGAGTTTGCTTTTTTGTACCTCAAGGAGATAGATGTGGGATCAAGAAACAAAATGTAGCTAGAGGTGGATCAAGGACATCCCGCCTAATCAGCATCGCAGTATGCCAACAGAGTTACAGAATTATTAGAAGGGAGGAAGAGGCCTTGTCCAGGACTATTGCCGATGAAACGAAGAACATGTAATATGGAATCCATGTGCAGTTGGCGTGGGTGTGCATGAATTGGCTCAAGATGTGCGCGTCGTAATTAATGTCCAGGCGGGTGAATGTAATAGAGGCGTCCAACAAGTCATCTATATTGTGCTTCATCTGGACAAGGAGGGTCAATGGTAGTGAAAAGCCGGTGTTGTTGGAGAAGGAGAAAATTCGTCGGTTTGCAATCTGTGAGGCCACTGTTAGACAAAATGTCGAATAAATACTTCCTCCTCATGAGTATAGTCCCTAGGGTGACCTACCAACTTCAAGACCAGGTTCTTGATCTTGAACTCTCGTGGAGATGATCCTACAAGAGTCTCTAAATTCAAAATGGAATTGGGCTGCTGCAAGAAAGGCTAATGGGCTAGTGGCCCAAGGAGAGCCCAATGGGTGTTCGCTGGGCTCCGCTTGATGAGAGCATGAGGGCCCAAATGTTGGCCCAACAAGGCTAGCCCACTATGGCCCAAATTAGGAGCATACTTTTAATATCTAAATCATTCCATATTTATTGGTACCAAAATTGTAAATAACTACAATCCAAAAGGAAAATGTGTGGACTATACAAAGTCAATGTCATTGAGAGTCATTCCCCTTTATTCTTTGACCTAAAATCAAGGCTTAACCCATATACATACCCATTCAATCTCACAACCTATTTGAGACTTGAGTAAGAACTATAAATGTGAATTGTGAGAAGGCAATTTGGGTGCCTTGCAAATCACGGAAACAAAGTTCAAGTAATGTTCCTCAACAATATTAAAAAGCAAGCCTCTTCTTTTCTCCAAGAAAAGTACAAGACCGTCAGGCTTGCCTTGACTGATGTTACTCAGCCTGAACTGTAAGTCTTCTCAAGAAAACAAAAATCATGTATACTTTGCAGTAAATTTGGTCATTGCAGCTCTTTTTTGCATGTATAATTTGATTTATCATCAAATTAAGGCTACTCACAATGGGAGGCAAGAAACGTGTCAAATATGTTGTGTTGGCCGGACTTGCACACGTGGATCATACATAGCAGTGTTTTAAAAATTCCCGACTTGTCCGATTAATCTCTGATTAATCTTCTGTATTCCCGATTAATCATTCAATTCGATTTATTTTTCAATTAATTTGTGATTAGTCTCTAAAAGACCCTTTCAGCCCGGATATCATTTTTTTAAAACACTGATATATAGTCAACCACAAGTTCAATTAACAGACCATCTATCAGCTTGAGTTTGTGGGTAGATCGATTTTGATATGATATTGGAGTTTGGTGTTGGGTCTGGACGTCTATCTAACATGCCAAAGACGCATCCATCATTCCAGTCACAGAATGTGGATTATTTTAGTCCTATTTGTACGTGAGGAGGTGTCATAGCCCCTTGTCGGAAAAAATGAAGACACAATAATTAACCATTTAATAAACATCTCAAGCCTCCACCGCCTAGTAGCCAGCTTGATTTTTTAAATGAGTCGGTTTGTTGAAATACACACTGAAAAGATGTAAATCGTTCAGGCTTACATTTACATTTCAACAAATGTTTCAAAAATTTCCAATTATTCCTGGATGTTCTATCTGCCCCGATTAGCGTTTTTTTAGACCAATTATTACATTGCTAAAATATTATCCATAAATGAAGGTTAGCTGAGGAGGCAACAAATGACAATCCATGGGGACCAAATGCTAAGACAATGACTAAAATTGCTGAAGCATCATTCGAGGTCGATAATTACTGGAGAACCGTGCACGTACTTCATAGGAGGTAATTGATTATTTTAATTCAAAAGTAAAAACTTACCTACAAGTATGAGTTTAATATTTTTAAATTCTCTCGGATTAAAACCTTGTTAATCCTCCGTAATTTTTAATTCGATCAATTTTTTTATTAATCTCCGATTATTTCTTAGAAGGCTTTATCCGACTGAGTAATACCTAGCGTTTTTACGACACTGGTATGAGTTACATTTAAAGCATTGATGCATATGAAATCTGTTGCATGCAGGTTGTGTAATACAGATTGGAAGCAATGGAGGAGATCGTACAAGTGTTTGGTGCTTCTTGAGTTCCTGCTCACTCACGGCCCTCAAGAGTTTTCAAATGAATTCCAATGCCAAGCTCCAATTATTCAAGAACTCTCAACATTTCAATACATTGATGAAAATGGGTAATGACCTATTTATATATGTTTCATATATACTGTTTACACGCGTCCTCACGGAAAACCCCATTTTCTAAGGTTTTAGGAATCGATTATAGTTTCATGCTCCATCACACATCATAAGAAAGAACGTGTTCTCGGAGTCTCATGAATCAATTATAATTGTATATTAAATTATGAACTATTTTCCTCGTACTGTTTACACGTGTCTTCAAGAACTAATTATAATTTTATACTCTAATACACGTCTTTAAGATAAATCTTGTTCTCAGGTTTTATAAATCAATATTTGTAGTCGTATATTATAACATGCAACATCACAAGAAGACCCCTTTAAGTATTGATAAATTATTTATATTTTATATTTTAACATCAAGGAATCAGATTTCCCTTCTACAATATAATATCAAAATTCACTGAAAAATTATTGCACATACATATATGGTAAAATATTACATCTACATTTTCACTACTATACATTTAAGTTTTTTGCTACTAATTTTATATTATGTTGTTAATCAGGATTGATTGGGGTTTGAACATGAAAACCAAATCAGAGTCAATACTTGAGCTTTTAAGTGGAGGGGACAGACTGAAACGTGCACGCTTAAAAGCGCTCAATATAACGAAAGAGATTCGAGGATTTGGTAACTCGTCTCCGACTATTTCTTCCCCTTCCTCATCTTGTGGCACACCGAATTCATCATCATCTTTCGGGTCATATTCGTCCTCCTCGACGTTATGTGACATAAATGACTTTAACTATGTTGAGAAAGTGTCTTCTCCGACCACCAATGGCTCGTCGAACAGGTACTTTCAAGCCGGATCGCTTGACGAGGAAGAGGATAAACATATTTGGGAATGCTATCCGATTGAGGAAGAAGGTTCTTTGCTTGATTTGAATGATCAAGAATTGGGTTTTCAAGAAAAAGATGGTTTCATTGGAGGGATTTGCTCCAAGTTTGGTGGCAATAACAGTAAAAACAAAAAATTGCTCTTTGGGGATAATATTTCTAGTTTCGACCAACAAGAGAAGAGGAAGAAGTTTAGTTTAAGATTCTAGTTCAGATGATCCCATTCACCACTTAATAATTATCTGGAGGCCACTACTTATAAAGTTGAGCTTATTTTAGGTGAGTCTGATTATAACACTATTTAATAATTTGTATGTCTACTTTTAGTTTCTCCGGATCCCAAGAAGCTTCATACTGTGAATAATGATTCTGTACATATGATTTGTATACATGTAATTAAATATTGAACAGTGTAAATAGAATGCTAGTAGGGTGAAACTAATAACATTACAAACATATTATAAACTTGTGTTTTATTTTAATGCTGATCACACAGAAATACACATGGAAATGAAGTTCAAATTTGAGCATCAATCATGTATAAGTAAACTCATACAAATATTGAAGCACAACTTCAAATTCAATCAACAAACTGTATAGTATAGTATAGTATATAACTATATAGTAAGTTTACTATAATGTTGACCGCCTGTTCTATTTTGCCTGTAACTCCAATGGAACAATTCACAAACCACAAATACAATTATACGCTGCATTTCAATTTATCAAGTAGTGCCAAAGTGCTATCAACCATTTTCAGCTTCCAGAGACTTCATGTAATAAGCACGAGGTCGTTGGTTTCATTCTGGTGCGCACATGACCAGGCTAAACGGCGTAGAGCCTTATAATCTGGTTGATCCCCGCGCGACACACGGGGCATCCCCATTTCTTTTCAACAATCTCGTTCAGACAAGACATGCACCCGGCCATGTGCCCACATGGAACGCACGCTCCCTCGACGGGAGCATCCAAGCATATCACGCAAGACGGGGTTGCGCCTCCTCGGTCCATAACCGGGCTAGCATGTCCGCCGGTCTCAGCAGCGATGACAGAGACATCAACAGAACTGGAATCGATCGATGGATACTGAACCGGACCGTCCTCAACAATCTCATTTGAATCATGAACGTTACTATTCTTGGTTTGCTCACTGTGTCCTACAGTGTCAACAGAGTGATCCACACTGCTCGATGGGCCTGTTTCGGTGATTGACAGTGCACTGACAAATGGCGCAACATCTGCAGATGAAGACTGAACGGAGGCACTGATTGCCAAATCTAACTCTAACTCTTCCATAGGCGGTGGCGCAGTTGGTGGAGCTGCGTGCATATGCAAAAATGCAGGAGGCATTGCCTGAAAATTTTTCAAACACCCAAATAAATATAAATGAAAACAACATTTAAAATTTGACCGTCAACAGTAACATGTTCAAGAACGAGAGACGTTTCGTTTATGATTCACGTGTTCATATCAAGACAAACACGATGGCTCGAATAAATATCACGAATCTGAAGATTCTCTAAATTTATGTATTTTTCACCTGTGGTGTTCCTTTGCAGGCGTCTGAAAACCACTGGAGTTGTTGTTTGTCAGTTTCATTCGCTGGAGCAAGTTTGATGCGTGTTTCTGAAGAGAAAATACGAATTCAAAATTACCGAAACACAAAAAACATCATATTTGTCCAAAATCTGTACGACAGAAGAATAACATTTTCAGCTAATTCTCTTTTCCTTGCCTAGCAAGCCAATGAAGCTAAATGCGTATAATTTTCATCATTTTTAAAAGTGTAACAATAACACTAAATGATATATTTCAAGTAGCAGTTTCTGTAGAGACAGTATTTCACAAAAAAACAATATTTTTCTGCTAAAACTTAATGAATTATATTATACAAGACCGGTCAAAAGAAAATTCTTCCGTTGTATTATTTTATTTGTATACATTATTCATATAAGTATAATTACAAAATTCTATTCCGGAGTTCATAAAAGAACAGATGGAATGAAACTTAATATAAGGTTTCCGGCCATTAACTAGTGCCATGGTTCTATACATATTGATGCATTTCTACAGTGTCTCTTCGTTTTTATTATTTTTAGATTTGATTCCAAATAGCTGAAGTGGTCATTATACTTACGCCGAAGTGATCTAGCCGTACACCTCTCTTGGTAGGTGTAAGCATTTCGTCTCCGCCTCCTGCCTCGCGGAACTATGCATGAATACAAATAAGTAATCAATATAATAACATAGTATATGATGACTAATGTATCTAATATATAGATAAAAGGGTATTGGAAGTAAGAAAAAAATTACTCCTGGAGTTATCGATAATTGTCACAGTAGGTTCAGGCTCATGAATCCTTAGATCATCCAAGTTAGCTTTCCACAATGCAATAACCGTGCGTGGTTTCGCATCCTGCTCGTTCATAATCATACTTGGTAAGATAACTAAAACAATTACCGACACAGTAGTTGAAGCAGCAGTTAAATGTATTGATGTGAAACATAATCCTATCAATTATACATACAATACGTTATGAAAAAACAATCCCTTAATATCAAAGAAATATCCTGAAACTTTATGCTGATAGAGCTCTATCCAACACATGACAAATCGGAAAAGAACAAGTGACACCTTTAAACTTCAAATCAGGCCTCAAGTGGAAGTTTCTGAAGCCCGAAAGAAATTAGAACTTAATTAGAGAGAATGTTGCAGATATACAAATACGAAATAGATATGACAAGACAAGGTCTAAGCAACACACGAATTACATTTTCTCGGGAATAACCATATGAAGTAGTATGAGCATGAACAAAGGAGCTGTCTTAACCATATCTCTAAGCAACTAGAAGGAAACTTACAAGGTTCTATTACAGTTTACAGATATATTATAAAAAATTAAAAACGTATAAAGTACTAAGTTTTGAACTTTCAATCATTTCAGGTATAGAGACAACAATACGATGACCGATGAACCATGAGGCATCATCGGAGCATGAAAAATTGTTCTCGCACATTGCAAGAACAAGAAGGTATAGGAATGCATCAAGAAGTCTATCGAATGAAAAACAGAGTACTAATGCAAAAGGTAAAATTAGGACTTAACAAATTATGCTATCAATAATTACAACTATGAGTTAAATACTATCGAAAATCAAACAGATTACAACCTAAGCTTGAGCTCACAAACACCCTAAAACGAAATTTATGCCATTTAGAATTCAAAGGACATAGATGTATAGCTTGTAGTTGTAACCTTCTTTTTTTATTAATATGTGACAACTGGGTGAGCCAGCAAAGTGATAGGTGTACCTGGAAGTTAGAATATATGGCAAGCTGCAACTTGGGATGCTTTACAGGATTACGGGTGCCACAAGGTACAACAACAACCCAACTGCAAAAAATGTAATAAATAATCGGCGTAACTACCAATTCCTTGAACGAAATTACTTGGATAAGTGATGGAAAGAATATCAAAAGATGCATAATCTCAATGCTTACACTTTTCTTGAGACCAGTTGAGGGGCTAATAGTTCAAGAAAGCCTGGCCCATAGAACTCCCGCATCCAACCAGAAAATAAGCAGATATGACTCTACAAGATACCAGATAGGCATAATATTTTAGGTATCATCATACTATGAGTAAATCAGAAAATAAGGTTGGGGACTTGGTATTTGCAACAGCACTATATAATTGGAGTGTATGAGTAACAATCAACCGTCTACCTCAATTGAGCGTACAATACTGCTATACCCTTTTGCTCTAGCAACATCAAGTGGAGTCTGCCAATCATCATTCATCATTAATGCATTTGCTGAAATTTTGGACAACAAGTCGTCATTTGATAATTTCATTGAATCCAGTAAATTACTTTGTCATTGTAATATGAACAATACGTAAGTTTCAGCCTCTAAATCAAAATAAGCGTCCCACTTTCCTAAAAACATTATATGACCTAAAATAAGCATCTCATTTTCTTTTTAGGCAATCACGAGTCACAGATTACTAATAGTTAGTGATAACAACTTGAATAGTGGGGGCATTAACATGAGAGGATACAACGGTACATAATGGAAAGTCAAACACTAGAACTTGAATTATTAACTCTTGCCCATACTCTCAAACGGGACACTTATTTTGGAATAAAGTTAGTATAATCCTTTGCAATATTCAACATATCATTACCTCCATGTGAAAGAAGTAACTTAACAGTGGATTCAAGGCCGCCCTTTGCTGCATGGTGTAAGGGAGTCCCAGCACGACGACCTATAATATGAAAAACCAAAAAATACCCGAGGTTCATATATCACCTCTCGTGCTGACAATGAATTAAATAAGAAAACTTTGCAACCCAGAAGACTGTCAGAGAGATTTTATCATAATAAACCAACAATTTCCACTAAGGGATACCACAATTATTGCAAGAAATCAGAAGAAAAATCCAGTGACACTCCTATACGATTATATCAATGTCATAGAAGCAAACATATACAATTATATCAGGTTAAAGCAACCCAAGATCTTTAATTTGGATGCTTGATCATTAACTAACAACCCCCAAACTTCAAAAACAACACTAATTATAGCAGCAATGCCCAATTTCTCCACAAGCCACCGAGCACATCATAAATCAAACAGTAGATTTCACAGCACAATCCCAAAGAGCAGTAGCTCACCAGGCTAGTAATTCAAGATCTTTAATTTGGATGTTTAATCATTAAAGAAGAACCCAAACTTCAAGAAAAACACTTATTATATGAACAATTCACAATTTCTCCACAAGCCACTGAGCAAATTCACAATCCAAAACAACCCATTTCCCAGTTTTTCACTTTTCTGAAACCAAAATAAGCACCAATCTGACTATATCACCTCAAAATCATAAATCAAACAATAGATTGAACAACACGATCCAAATGAACAGTAGCTCACCAGGCCTGTAAGCATTAACATTAGCTCCCAGCTCAATCAAAGTTCTGGCAACACTGTACAGCTTCAGATCCAAACAAGCTGCAATCAATGGAGTCTTCCCTTCCTTATCAGTCCACTGCACAAAACCCACCAATTCACACACAACCCAACAAAATCCACAAATTTTAAAAACCAAATCTTCAATCATACCCAACAACGAGGAACATCAATCATGCAAAATCACAGTAAGAAGAAGAATGATGAATCTATCATTACCTCGAGGCTCGCTCCTTCACTGTGAAGGGCTTTGATAGCTTCAACGTTGGCTTCAGTGACCTGCTGATACAAAAGCTCGCCCTTTGATTGTTGCTGACCCATTACGATTATCGCAGAACCTCGATAGTTTCTAATGGGCGAGTGTAGAATTCGAGCTTTATTGGGAACTGCGAACTAGTTTCCCGGAAAGTGAGAAATGAATTTTCCCGGAAAACGCAGTGCAAAAAGGCCCACAATCAAGGAGCCAAACACGAGTGGTTGCTGCGAAAAAATTGGGAATTTGTGGGACATATTTATTTAAAATAGTTTATTAATTATTTTGCTCACAGGGTCGTTCACTATTTAGTTTTAAAAAATTAAAAATCAAAATTAAACTGATAAAATTACTCTATTAAAGAATATAGATATCATTAATGTTCATGTCAGATGGTAAAAATTTAACTCGAATTACAATAATACACAATTGTGTAGGTTGGGTTAGGAGTAATAATTGAACGGGTTCAACATAAGTTTAGAACACATTTATTAATCTCGGTTCCTACCTTCTTAAATTGAGTCATTAGGTCTTAATGAGCTCGAAATTTTTTACTTTTATATAATAGAATCGAGATAAGTTTAATAATCTCAATTTCCTACTAGTCATGTTTGAGGCACAGAACTATTATCGAGTTTGAAATTTTGTCATCTATTATACAAGTTAAAGAAACAAACCATACTCTAATAGTCTAATTCACACAAAATTTGAACTTTAATGATAAATTATGTATTGCTCTCTTGTTTATGCTATTTTTATAAAAATTCTCGACTTATTGCATTGATTTTTTAATCTAATTTATCTTTTATCAATTTCCAATTAATTCTCTCAGCCCAATTAGTACATAACCATTTTTACAATACCGCGTCGTCCCAAAGGTCTGAAAATGCACTCATTAATGATAATATAAAAGTATCATCTATTTAATTCCTTAGCCATCAAGAAATGGTTAACGGTCTATTCCTACATCTGCATTGTATTATATATTTCTAATGAAAATTTTAATTGGAATGTATATTATACAAGTAGTCTCCCATGATTATTTTCAACTTTAATTTCCTTAATTTATCCAATTAACGCAGGGCCAGATATTCCAGTTGATATGCGTGTTTCAGAGCTGTACAGACCAGAGTGCAGAGCATGGGACGATGACAAGGTGAGAGCACTATTCGATCAAGAAACAAGAAATAGAATATTCTCTATCATCCAAAGCTGGTACAAAACCAGGACCACTGGTACTAGGAGGCAGATACAACGGGAGAATACACGGTCAGAAGCTCATATCGAACACTATGTCATCAAGAAAATATCTGGACTCCTACAGCGCAAGCAACCGGTTGGAGGGAGGTGTGGAAAATGTGAGTCCCTCCCAAAGTCAAAATATTTATCTGGAGGGTCATCTCAAACTTTCTCCCAACTAGGACACGCCTAGCAGAGAAGGGATCCCAATAATCACCCAGTGCCCACTTTGTGGAGATCCGGAAGAGACGACAGATCATGTCTTCTTCAAATGCAGGGTGGTGACTACAATCTGGGGGGACATACTACTACGAAGGATCAGGGGAAAAATGGGGTCAGACCCAATAATGGCTGACTGGACTGTTTGGGTGGAAGGGGAGGACGAATCAAACCTATTGGCTATTACTCTTTGGGCGATATGGGGAGCGAGAAACCAAACTGTGTGGAAAATAGTAGCTTTCCACCCGACGA
>JAYMTP010001007.1:0-27081 GCA_036897365.1 Geranium brycei | reverse complement strand
TACATAAATATGTCAAACGACGCCAAAGAACACTTGATCCCTCCCAGTAACGAGTCAACATCCCCCCTAAATCGACATACACAATTGCCAATTTGTCTCCTTTGACTGGGTCGCCCTAAACCACACCCACAAAAACTCCCCCCGTGATACTCGCTAAGATCGAACGTCTTGATAGAGTTTCTCCCAAGGTAGAGATTGGAAAATGTCATAGCTGGCACATAAATTGAAAAGTTCTGCCATTTCTCGTGAATCTCGTCCAAACATGCATTTGAGTCATGCATCATGTACAACAAAAACACATGTTGGCAGTCGCCACAAAATCCCAACAAATATCTTACTTCCGATTCAACAAAACGACCAAATAACCGTGCTAAAATCAAACAACTGCCCAAAACAGAACTCATCACAGAGACGCACAAACCCTAATTTATATTTCAATCAGTATTTTTTTCAATATACCAAATCATACCCGTTAACTTTATACCTTACAACATTTTCATTTTGCAAAATTGTCTTTTGTCTTTAGAAAAACTTAAATTGTATCCCGTGATTTTCAAAATAAATAAACTGACATCAACGTTAGCATGATGGCTATATCTTCAGTCGTTGCTCCTGAATATAGTCTTATAATAATTCTCGATGGTTTTAATCTATAAAGAGTATTTTTCGTCCTATTTGAATAAAATGACATTTTTGTAACTTTTTCATCTTTATTTTTCACCATACTTAACTCATAATGTAAAAAAAAAGTGATTTTGTATGATAAAACAATATAGATGTGAATTATGAAATATTACATTTACATAATTAACATATGTGAAATATAATTATATACTCAAATAAACAAGTATATTAGTTTATCTTCCTTGTAATTACGTGGCTCGTGAATTAATCATATATGCTTTAAGTAATAGTAGCTGAAATCATGATGCGAGATCTGTCCCACCAAACGTTGTTTTGGTTGTTCGACATAATGTCGAGTTAATTGCTTAATAATATCAGAGTTTTCTTTTAAAAAAAATATCAATGATTGAAGTCAGAAATAAATGGATATAAATGGATGTTCTTTTTTTATAATGATTTTCAATCATCAAAATAATAGTTAAAGGGCATTATATGTTATAAATTATGATTTAACATTGAAGACCTCAAAAAATGATTTATAGCAATGAATGTTTTATTATTGGCTTGACTTTTTATTATTAGCAAGTACATTACAGTTCCCAAAAGTCTACTCAATCGTTAATACATTATGATTTGCTTGTTGCTGTAATTGAGGAATGTTATGGTTTAAGGAAGACCTATGAATTTACGTTACTTTTAATTAAAGTTGTAATAAGTAAACAATCTTAACCTCCAAGTTTTAAAATATTTCTATGCTTTTCGGAGAAGTTATTAAATTATTTAAAGAGACATCAAGACTTATAAGCAATGCTAGATAGCCTAGATTCTCAATTGCCTTGTCCGAGATAAAAATAAATAGTATCTATGAAAATAGCCAACGAATAATAATAATTTAATTTAATTTGAGGTGAAAAATTAATGTTTTTTGCTTAATGCTGGTATATTACATTTAATTCTTGCATTACGTGGGCCTCGATATATTGGCCCAATGGGTTGGATATGAGCTACTTCTTTCACCAATCAATGCATGAGAAATAGAAGCCTAGTCCATTATGAGATACGTTAAGACCTAATTTTCATTAAAATAAATAATAATATGATACAGGCTTAAGATCAAAGTGAGAGAATTACTCATTTGAAAACAATTATCGTGGTATAAATTTAAAATTCATGTTATTCATTAGATTGAAAAAATAAGTGTTTACAAAATTTTGTACTTAAATTCATATGTAACTTATGTGGACTTGAATTTAATTTACTTATCAATAAAAATATGTTTTAATGCAATTCGTATATTTTTATCAAATCAGCTCTTTAGAATGATTATTAGTTTGCACCATATGATGTAATATTCACTCCCCTTAATAAACCTGATACAAAAATATAAGGTAAAACTCTACTTACCTCCTTCGTACGATTTTCATTTACCTCCCTCGAAAACAAAATGTGTCATGTGGAGTCTCCAAAGTATACTAACGTTCTACTTAGCCCTAACGGCGTTAGTTTGTTAGTTAAAAGTCCAAAATGCTCTCAACTAACCATTCAATTTTCAAACATTTTACATTCATTCCCAAAATAATGTTCATATTTTCAAACCTTCATGCAACAGATTCACATATCAACAAATGAAAATTTGTGTTGATTCAATACCCAAGTGAAAACTTGTGTTGAATATGTGTTGTTTTGGTGCCCAGATCATTGGTTCTAATTTTCGGTAAGTTTAACTCCTATTTTAGTTGGCGTGATTCAGTTTGTTCTCTGTTAAACTTTTTGGCACAATGCAGAGAGAGGGAGATTGACTTATTGTAATCAATAGATTAAAACAAGAGTTAACTAAGAAAATTTATAAAATTATGAAATAAGAGTGGAAAAAGAAGAGGAGAACAAGAGTTGTTTGATGTTTTTGGTGGTCTAGGCTACGTCGCGTCCTGTAGAGTCTGTCGCTCCGCCCGACCCCTTCTTCTCTGACGACGTCGCCACCAAAGACATTCAAATCGACCCTTTCACGTCCCTTATCAAGACCGACTTGAGAACGGTCAGCAGAGATCTCGTCTCGCCGCAACATGGACTCGGGGACTCCATAAGACCAAAAATTCCAACACTTTCCCCAATTCTTCAGCTTCCATGGTAATGGCATGAGAGGCGGTGAGGAAGACAAGGGCATTTATGTCATTTTCACAAAAAATAGTACTCATGAACAAAAGTTAACAGTGTTGGGGCTGAGTGAAACATTAGTATACTTCAGAGACTCCGCATAACGCAATATTTTATGTGGATGTAAGTGAAAACTGTGTAAAATACGATTGAGATAAGTAGAGTTTTTTTATTAAAGTAATTTCTCATTTCACAGTTTGAAATTTAACGAACCTTCTAGTCAGGCAGATCAACTAAACATCAAACCTCTGAACTACTAATTTGGTAAAACAATATGGGATAGGACATGCCGCATAAAAGCATTTCCAACATTCACCATCAATCCTTTGGTTTGATCTCAAGAGTTGTACTCACGGCAATCAAGGCTACGAAGCATTCTACGGGAACTCTCTTCCCCATATATTGATTGATTCTAGTATGTACACTGCTACTACTGCTGGGCACTCACGACGACAAATAGTGGCAGGATTAATGGCATCGTCGATGAGTCTCGGAGGCGCAATGCGGAGCCGCTGTCCACCAATAGGGAGGCGCGTCGGGAGTTGTTTCAATCGACGAAGAAAACGAGAGGGGTGAGGTGTGGATGGACAATGGCTATAGTTTAGATTGATATATATCCATCATGGAATGAAATGACAATGTTGTCCTTATGATTTATTATTGATTTAATTAATTTATGGAATTAGAGGAGAATTTTAACCATTAATTATCTACATCGAATGAATTAATATATTGTTATATTTGTATTTAAGAAACCATTTGACAAGAAGTGCGTCTCATAAACAAGTATTTTAATCAAGTCTAATTATTTATTTATTATTAAAAACCTAACTTCAATCAAAGATCTTAAACCCCGTCTCGTTCAACCCTAATCTCTACAATATTTCCCTCATGTTCTGATTTGATTGGGTCAAAACATTAAATTATGTCAAGGTCGAATTATTCTATTACCCTGATATCTGATTAACCAAATAAGCTTAAATTACATTATGATGAATATGCTATGTTTAAATTTGACAATGTCTATGGACTAAAAGGAAACAAAACTATTAGTTAAAACAATCTATCTTCCATAAGAAGATGGTGTGCCTTTTTCCCCCTTTGAAATCGTACAATACATGAGTAGTGTAATGAGTTATTTTATTTGGATTTGGTAGTATTTATTTAGCTATTCCCATTAGAGACAAAGGTTTGTTTTGAGACAAATTCAAAATTTCTTTGGTCTCTTCTAATTGCTCAGTCCACCCCCATTTATCCCATAGGATCAATAATAAAAGATTATAAATTGAAATGTAATAACTTTGTAAATATTTTTTTTGTTTAACCCCTGTATCAGGTAATAATGTAGCTCATTACTTAGCTACTAATGCTCTTTCGAACCCTAATCTCGAGTTTAATAATGCTGATGTATCATGCATTTTAGCTCTTATTGTATTGTCAGACGTTTCTTCATTCTAATGATATATTTTCCTATTCTCAATAAAAAGTATAGCTATTTCATTATATATTATTTTATAAATATCTCACGACGAATATTTTATTATTCAAATATATATTTATTTCGAAACGAAATATACCCATTTTTTTCATATAAATAATTCACATAACCCAAAACAAATTAGCCTATTAAATAAAATAAAATACTTGCCAAACAAATATATAAATTGGTTGGAAAAGAATGGCTGTGATAGATGCACAGAAACTGCAATTCTATCCACAGCAGACCAACACACACACAACAGTGAGCAATAGATATCTATATTTTGTGAACATCAATTTCGCATGTAAAAAGAGCAGAGTTCTTGGCTTGCTCTCAAGTCTCCCTCTCTCGCTCTTCTCACATTGTTCGTGCCGTTCTTCAGAAACCAACCATTTCCTCCACGGAACGGCCTTTCGAGGAGAGACCCTGAAAGGCTCTTGTTCCTCGAATCTGGGTTTCTCAGCATTTCTGCTTCAATGGCTTGCAGATTGCTGTCGGACTCCATGCTCCTCTTCACGGTATAGACCGAACCCTCCTGATTTTTTCTGGGTTTTTGTTGATTGTGTTTGGATATTCAATCTCAGGGTCCCAATCAGAGGCCGCCCCGAGGCCTTGACCGTGGGGTTGCAGCTCAATGTTCTCAGGGTATGTTTGTTTTTACTGGTTGGTCTTGAAGATTGGAATTGGGATAAAGTGAACTGAACTGTTTGTGTTATTGGTTTTGGGGCAAGTTTTGATTCTGGGTTGTGTATATTTGGTCAATATGATAATTTGGAGGTGTTTAGATTACTGGGTTTCACTTACAATTTTGAGCTGAGTTGAACTGAACTGAACTGAAGTGTTTCAGTTATTAGTTTTGGGGCAAATTCTGATTCTGGGTTGTGTTTATTTGGTCAATCTGGTTGTTGGAGGCGTTTAGATTAGTGGGTCTCAATTACGTTTTTGAGTTGAACTGAACTATTTGTGTTGTTAGATTTGGGGCAAATTTCGATTATGGGTTGTGCTTATTTGGTCAATATGATGATTTGGAGGTGTTTAGATTAGTAGGTCTCAGTTACAATTTTGAGTTTAGTGTTTAAAAGCTGGGTTTGAGAACTCTCAGTTCTTGCATCGAGCTGTTGTTGTTGGTCACTTTGTTTAATTGCTTTCTAGAACTCAGAGATCCTTAGTGCCAGTGAAGAGAACTCTAATCAACATACTGAAGAATACAAGTGGTGTAGACACAGTGTCCTAAAAAGCGCTAGGCGCTAGTCGGACGGAGAGCGCCTTTTGGGGACTAATCGGGGATTAATCAGGAATTACAGAGGACTAATCGGGGACTAATCGAGGATTAATTGGACAAGTCAGGGAATTTTAGAACACATATATCATGGTAGAGTCAATGCCTAACAGTAGCTGTGGAAATCATATGCTGAAACTGACTTCCAATACGCATAGGATATTAGGATGGTGACTAACATACACATGTTCTTAGCATGTTTCCATATTCAGCGGGTGCTTTTAACAACAGTATAAAGTGTACTGATACTTGTCCGTTTGATAACCAGGCATCTACCACGTGAAGTGTGCTAATGCTCTCCAGAAAGGAGTTAAATATCACAAACATTCAACTCCTATGAAAAGGTTCAAAGTGGTAAAAGCTGTAGCTGCTCCAGTTTCACAATCCTCGGAAGACAGTGTGTCTCCATTTGAAAGTGCTGAGTACAGGAAACAACTGTGTGAAAAATATGGTTTCAGGCAAATTGGAGAACCACTTCCGGATAATGTTACATTGAAGGATGTGATTGACACCCTTCCGAAAAAGGTAAACTACCGGAGCATACAGTTTATTGCCTTTTGTCAGTATTGAGCGTCCACTTAGGTTTTGGACCTCAAGATATCGTGTTACATCTCCCATAATGGAGATTTTTTTGTCAAACACGTTGCATAGGCTCCCGAGGAGTTTCCCTTCATTTAAAGGCCGGAGAAGTATATTTTTTGACCAAGCATCAATTATGACTTGATTTGTGTTTAATTAGGAGATGCTCCGTGACATAGCACGATAGTTCACTTCATGATTTTCTCATACTTGACTTAGTTGATACTGTTTAACATGCCATAACCATACAGTAGGAGGTTCTCGGGGCATTGCATGGTAGTTATTAACCTTTTTCATATTTACTTTAGATGACAAGATACCCAAATTTCTCGTGGAACTGGTGTTGATGTTTCTCATATGGGCTTACTCCTAATATTAAATGCAATTACTTAAATACTAGTTGCACATCTGATGTTCTATTTTTGTTTCCAAATCTCTACTGCAAGGTGTTTGAGATTGACGATGTGAAAGCATGGAGGTCGGTTTTAACATCTGTATCTTCTTATGCCTTGGGGATCTTCATGATTTCAAAATCTCCATGGTATTTACTTCCTTTAGCATGGGCATGGACAGGGACTGCAATTACTGGGGTTAGTTCTGTGTACATTCAGTGTTGTGTAGTTTATCAAACATCTGAATTTCTATTCCCTTTTATTGCTTTTATCTGTTCTTCCGTTTTAGTATTTTTAGTTGTAAACCTTGTCAACTTCCTTTATATCATTTTCTTTTTTCTTTCCCATTTTAAGTTCTTTGTTATAGGTCACGATTGTGCTCATAAATCGTTCTCAAAGAACAAATTGGTTGAAGACATAGTTGGAACTCTGGCTTTTTTGCCACTGATATATCCGTATGAGCCATGGCGATTCAAGCATGATAGGCATCATGCAAAAACCAACATGTATGTGCAATATTCTATTAATTTGTTTGTTTGGATTGACATGGTGCTACATTGTTCTTCATATAGTGTCATTTTACAACACAAGTATGGATCAGTATTTGTCTCATGATATTAGCATATCTCACCTCATCCGGTGGTAGTCTCTAGAAGTATCTCATCAAGTAGAATAAATCACAAAAAAACTATGATCTACATACTTATCTGAACTCTCAAGTACATACATATCACATACATCTGAACTCTTATGGTGACGATTGATTATAAATAATGGGGAAAATGGCAAAAACATGTTGTATACTATCACACTTTTGCAAGACGGTGTTGTGTACTTTGTTAATGGCAAATATATGTTGTGAACTTTGATTTTTTGTGCAAAATGTGTGTATTTGTACTAAAATGACGAAATTTCCCTTAAAATTAAATATATATCTTTTAAAAAAATAATAAATAAAAGTTTTTCTGAAAAATGTCTTTTAACTAATATTTGTATAATGAATTTTTGTAATTAAATTATTTTATAAAACTCTTAGTTCTTAATTTTAAGAGCAATTTTGTCATTTTTATACAAATACATACATTTTGCACAGAAAATCAAATTTCATACTTCATAGCACTTTTTTGCCATTAATAAAGTACACAACACCCTCCTGCAAAAATGTGATGATATACATCACCTTTTTGTTATATGATCATAGACTTTCTTTATATTTTAACAATATCCAATACATAAATAACTAGAATAACATATTTTTCGTGTCGGATTCTTATCACTGCTTTGCACACTTGTTTATTTACATAAGAAGTTTTATAATTTCATGTTGACTGAATTCTTGCTTTCAAACTGTTACAGTTCCCTTCTTATCTGTTATAAACTTACATAAGCATTCATTTCTTTCTATCCATATAGGCTGCATGAAGATACTGCTTGGCACCCTGTTTTGGAGGATGAGTTCGAGGGAAATTCTCTTTTGCGCAGGGCACTAATATTGGCATACGGCCCAATTCGGCCCTGGATGTCCATAGGCCACTGGTACATTACCAACTCCATAGAATTAATTAACTAAATAATTAGTATGTTTCTAAGTCATTTGGACCTCATCATAAATTATTATTACACACATCTTAAGTGAATTTTGTTGTTAATTTTGTATTCATATTATATGCATGTTTTTTAACATCACTATCCATCTTTATAGGTTGCTATGGCACTTTGATCTGAAGAAATTCAGACAGAACGAAATCAACAGAGTGAAGATCAGTTTAGCTTGTGTTTTTGCATTTATGGCAATCGGATGGCCGTTGATTGTCTTAAAGACGGGTGTCATGGGATGGGTCAAGTTCTGGTTAATGCCCTGGCTAGGCTATCACTTTTGGGTAATTTTGTTGACCTCTACTCATTATGTTCTAATCCAGTCTCAAAATTTTGATTTCCTCAACTTTTGCAAATGCTTTTTCATCTATATGAGAAACCCTCCATGCTTGTAATTATCGCCTATCAAAAATAGAAAAACATGAGACGGATCATAGGATGTGAATTGTTAGCTTACAATATATGCATGCATCGTGATGAACTCAGAGAGAAGAAGCATGGAAGATTGTACTTCACCTCTGGTCAACATGACATGAAATCCTCAAAAAAGAGAGTGCATATGTTAGTTTCCCAAATAGAAAAGAGGTGGATTATGTTACCACTCGATAAGCATCTTGGGTCTCCACCTATGAGTTTGAGCTTTTAGGTGGATTGAGTTATAAACACAAAACACATCTTCAGTGATGAAGATAGGGAAAAGTACATATAACTATCCCCAACTAAACACCTTTTCTATTTGGCTACACCTAACTAAGATTTGGGTTATTCAAATACACTCAAGTTTCATAAATTCCCACATATTAAGTTTTTGGATGTAAAATGTTATTTTTGAAAGTGAAAAGACAAAACTACCCTTGAGTTCGTCGACGAGGAAGGTGGCTTGGGACAGTGGGAATGGTTCGAACTTGGAGGCGGTGGTTGGTTTGGGATGGTGTGGACTCATGATGGAGGTCAGGTTCACCGAAGGAGGGCGAGGCTGGCTGGTACCCAAAATTGATCATGGGTATTTTCGTCTTTTCACTTTCAAAATTAATATTTTCTATCCAAAAACTTAACAGGTAGGAATTTATGAAACTTGGGTGTATCTGAAATAGCCTAAACTTAGTTGGGCGTAGCTAAGTGAAAAATGTGTATAGTTGGGTGTAGCTCCAATGAAAATAATCTATTTTCTAATGTACGGTTTTGCTGCTTATTTTTCAGATGAGCACTTTCACGATGGTTCATCACACAGCTCCTCACATACCTTTCAAAACTTCGAATGAGTGGAATGCGGCCCAGGCCCAGCTGAATGGAACAGTTCATTGTGATTACCCTGACTGGTAACTAAGCTCTCCTTTTCCCCTTATTTTTGTATTCATTCTCAATTCTCTTGGTCCTAATTAGACAAAGAAAGTGTATGTTCCAGAAGTGATATAGATAGATAGGTCATATGCATCATTGGACAGCTTTAATTCATATTGCTTGTGGTTCTCGATTCAGTCCATTTTAGATATAGGATTAAATCGGCATGCTTTGAGTGACATCGAGCCGATATTTTTCAGACTCTCAAAACTATCCGTCTCATATATGGTTACAATCCATGAGCACTTCACCTTTTGGCTTTTCCCGTGTATATATCCTTTTCAATGATTACTACAAGTCTTCAACTCTACAAGTACTGGGCGTGCATTTAGTAGGTAGCTGGGTGACTGCCAACATAATGCATTAAAATGCCTTGGGGAAATGGCAAAAATGTGTTGTATGCTATCACACTCTTTGCAAGATGGTGCTCAAAGGTGTTGTGAACTTTTGATTTTTTGTGCGAAATGTATTTATTGGTATAAAAAGACAAAATTACCCTTAAAATTAACAGTTATTTTTTAAAAAATTAAAAATAAATACTTTAAAAAGTTTTTCTAAAAATATCCTTAAAAGTAAAAAATATCATACAAATAAAAAAATGAAGAAAATGAAGTCAGGGTTCCTCCAATTGACATATAAGAAAACAAGAAACAGAAATCGAAAATTTCATTTAATTTATTATTTCATTTTCAAACTCAAATTTTGTAATTTGATTTTTAGTTTAAATTATTTTTCCAAAAGTTAATTTTTTAAATTAATATATGAAAATCTTAATTCTTAATTTTAGGGGAAATATCGTCATTTTTGTACAAATATACACATTTTGCACAGAAAAAATCGAAGTTCACAACACTTTTTTGTCATTAACAAAGTACGCATCACCCTCTTGCAAAAGCGTGATGGTTTACAACACCTTTTTGCCATTTTCCCAAATGTCTTTTGATGGAAATTAAAAGAATTAGCTAAATTATTTTTTTGCAATTTGTATTGATATTAGCATTGCTGTAAGATTATGTCTAAAACCAAATTTCAGTTAAATGGTCAATAGTCCAATAATTAGGCCCGAGAATAAAATGGTAAATGCATATGCTCTCTCTTTAACTCTCTTTGTTCCTTTTTGTTCTCTTAAACAGGGTCGAGATCCTTTGCCATGATATCAATGTTCACATTCCTCACCATATATCTCCGAGAATTCCAAGCTATAACTTACGTGCAGCTCACAAGTCTCTGCAAGAGAATTGGGGACCGGTAATCTTTATCAGTTTCTTTTATATGTTCCATCCATCATTCATTTTTATTTTCAAAATGAAGTTCCAATGTGGCATTATTTCAAATGCTATAGTAAATGAAAAGTTGTAGAAGAGTTCCAAGTAACTTTTTATGTCGCTTTCTCTAAACTCACCAGCTTTCAATGCATTCGACAGTATCTAAACGAAGCTACATGGAACTGGCGCTTAATGAAAACAATATTGACAACGTGCCATGTCTACAACAAGGAGGAAAATTATATCGCCTTTGACCAACTTACCCCCGAAGAGTCTCTACCTATTACTTTCCTCAAAAAAGTGATGCCTGACTATGCTTGACATATTCTACTCAATTTGTGAGGTACTATGCTTCTGATTGTTTTCTTATCCGTCCTTTTCCCATAAACATTACTAGATATGAGTTTCGAATATCACACATGCTCTCTCGTACATTGAAATTTAAATTCATGGATGAAAATAATTGGAAGGAAGCTTCCTTGAAGCCTTTTTCATTCTCGAGCAGTTCACTTATGGTACCGTGATCTGCGCTAATACATGAAATTGTCATTGGAATGTGAGAAATGGTTGTTTTATGTTGGTACAACTTTGCTGCTAAACTTGGATTCTGATTCTCTGTAACTAGAGCCCATTTGCAGTATGTTATTTGGTTGGAACAACTTATGATAGTTGTGACTGTCATTGGTTTTATCAACCCGTCTTAAATATTTTAGTTACAGACACTTTAGCTTACCTAAAAAGAGCTGAAAACCTAATTTATAGACTATTGTTCTAAAACTCCCAATACTGTTTGAGAACTCGGTCGAGCTGAGTTGACCGAGTTTGGGGCTGAATTTTAGAGCATGTTGTTGGTAGTTCAGTTTTAAAGAGTTTTCACTCAATCAAACTTGGTTAAAGTTGGTCAAATTTTATTTTTATTTTCTCAAGTATGTTTTGAAACTGTTTGTGCTTTTGTTTTATCTTGTTAATCTATTTGAAAGTATATTGTTTTAATTAAATATTGTTATTTTTGTTTTTCATGTGAGCTATGTATAAATATATATTTGTTTTCATTTTCTCAAGTCTGAATTCGGTATTTATTTTATTTCACATTTTTCCTCTTTCAATTTTTATAGAATCTCCCTTAAGGTAGGAGTCAAGTGACAATATTAAACCCTCTTTAATTTTTGTCTTTACATTTAAAACATTCTTATCTAGCACCGAAAATATTCTTTTTGCTCATGACAATGTGGCAAAAATGTCTTTTACTTTTTATATCAAAACTTAGGGAAGATATCGTGGCGAGTTATGTGGTTCTCGCCCTCATGTCGACCAGATCGGAGATATTGGGTCTCCCTTGAGTTCAATATTTTGCCCCTCTAATCTCTATAGGGGATGGCAACGTTGCAAGTTTAGTGATCTTCGTCTCTTACCTCATCGAATCAGGGATGTCAAGATTTTGTTGGGTTCGAAATTTTGTCTATATAAAATGATAATGAAACGAGATTTCGACGGATTTAGTGATCCCGTCCCCTATCTATGAATCGGGGTTAGCATATCCCCACCAAGTTCAAAAAAAATTGTGATCCCAAATTTTGTAATTTTATCACTGTTCTGATCGGGTCGGGATACCTAATCCCCATCAAATGAGATTTTTGTCCTATCAAATTTGAACCAGAAAACACCACAAGGATTTTGTCCTAAAAAGCTCTATTTGCCTGTGGCTATGAGACCAACGAGTACATAACATAAAATCAATCAATTTCATTTCCTAGTTGTAGTAATGAACAAATTTTATACACGGTTAGATTTCTCCGAAAACAACAGTTGACCGCCAGCTTCGGGTAACACGGCTCCTCCTCCGGCGCCACCTTCCTCTTCACGACCACTACCTGAATTTCTCCGAAAGTCCATGAATCCCAAATCCTCGTACCCCTCGACCACGCACGATCCTGCTTTTATTCGTTTTTGTGTGAAGTTCGTACATAAAATAGTACTAAAAACTTGAATTGAACTATGATAAAACAATTATTTCACTAAGAAGCCCATAAAAATCCTAATTGACGACTAAAAATTGGAAAATGACATTCCAAAAATGCAAAACTATTTTCATCAAATTTAATTTTCAGCCCAATACAACTGAAATATTGGGCTGTGCTTGCCGGTCCATTTCTGATATCATGGGCTGAAGTAAAACCCCAATAGGGCCGTCTCTGATATTGTTATGGGTTGAAATATAATTCCAATAGGCCCATTACTCGCTATCTCCACGTGGCACATTGCTTCCTGCGTGACATCACCAACTGCAGGGGCTCTTTCGTAATTTCAACTAGGGGTGGGCACGGTTTCAAAACCAAACAGGATCCGACTCTCTGTTTCTCTAACGATTGGAATCATATTCGGAATTGTTATATGAGGAACTTTCTAAGTTTGTCCGCGGTTCTCCAGTTTTACCAGATTAAAACAGGTCGCTCGATTTATAGGCCGAATTTAAGCCTGATTTATACCCAAATAACTTTACATTTGCAATCATAAAAATAATATCAAATCCCGATTGTTAAGATTTAATCATTACAACCCAATCGAAATATAAAATTGCTAACGAAATATAAATATTACGTGTGAGTGGACGGGAGGTGGACATGCGACAACGAAAAATCGGTCGAGTTCTCATCTATTAACTGTGCAGTAACTAAACCATAATTAAACGGCTCTTTCAAATGTATAATAAAAACTAAACTAATAATCACGGTTGAGTTTTATTAAAATTAATCATAGTTCTTAAGTTTTTTTAAAGAACAAACTGAAACTTTGTATTTCAATACACTCTCAAAGAATGTTACAAGCATCAACACAAACACTACGAGGGGCTCGCTTCTCGGTCCATCTCACCCAGAGTTTTCACGGCTCTATACGTAATTACGCCCAGCCTCACATGGTTTCAGACCGAGTGATGTTACCATTGACATTCCACAACGGAAAACAACCAGACTACTAAACTCTAAAATCACTAAACACACTAAACAAGCTTAACACGAAAGCTAAAACAACAAAACACCAACCAATGACAAAGTCTTGAAGTGGACCAAGCCCGGGGGTGGGGGGATCAAGCCTTCCACCACGGGTCCAACTCGCGCACGCCTCCAACACCGGGAAAGTCTTCCGCCGACCAGCAGAGCCCCGGCCCAAATTGGACACCCAAAAACGTCTAGCAAGATCTCATATCTGGAAAGCCTCCACAAGACCCGAAACTTTTGCCCTCACGGCTCCGCCACTTTGTGACTGGCAAACACCCCAGAAACACCTTTTCACCACGAAAGTCGAGATTCCGAACCAGATCTGAGATACTTTGAATTAAGTTCGATGTATCCACCCCTATTGTCATGTGTGTCCTCAACCTTTACGATTAATTAACTATTTTTCCTCTTTATATTTTGACACGAGCTTCAACACTATATAAACTATTATATAATGTTAAAATTGAATTGAATTGTTACAGGTCTTTACTGAAGCTCGCGGTGGGTCATGTGACTGAAAATTTGATTTTTTTTTTCACATTCAATTCTTGCTCTTTTTTGTTCTCTGCCATTAAAAGCAATCAAGACTTTTTTTTTGTTGGTCACCCTCTTCCACCTAATTCTTGTTATGATTAAGAATCTATGTGCTTCTATTTTATTTTTACTTATGATTCAGGTTTTTGGAAGTACAAACACACAAGTTTCCTTAACCATCAGATGGAAGGGCTGCCAAAAAATAACCGAACCAATCAAACCGACCTGAACTGAAAATTAATCGAATTAAAAATGACTGAATTGAATTGGTTTAAAATCGATCTAAATCATATATCGGTTCGGTTTTAATTTATAAAATGAGTGCATATAAGAAATTGAACCAAACTGAAAATCGATCGATTTTGACATGAGACTCATTTTAAGTCATTAGTCTTTATTAATTGGGATTAAATATTGTGTCAACAAAAATAAGTCAAGACCTACCCAAAATTTAAAAATTTTATGAAAATTGGTTCAAAGAAAATTTAACAAAAAATCGGCAAATCAAAACAGTCTTAAATATAACATTTTCATGATATTTGGTCCATAAAAAAGACCAACCAAACAAAAATTTGACATATTTAAAACCAAATTAAACTGAATTCAATAATTCACTTTCAATTTTTATTCTCTTAAAATCACACTAAATAGTTTGGTTCAAAGTCCAACCAAACCGTAAATAGTCCTACATCCTAGGATTTTTTTCAAAATAAATGCAATTAATTCAAATATTTATTTTTTTAAATTACTATTATATATATTTACAAATATATGGTCTCAGACCCGCCACACAACACATGTCAGCCTCACCCAATACTCTCCTTTTTTTAACTTTTCAATTTTGCAGAGGTTAAAAAATTTGGAAACTAATTATTGGGATCCACCCACCACTATTACGCACACACTCTCTCTTATGTTTTTCTTAAATGTTAATTTCTTAAAAGGTTAATCGAACCCGGGATGAGTCAACAAAGAAAAAGGCTTGCCAAATATACTAATTAACATATCAATTAAACCGCTGATCTCACATATAAATATAAACTTAATTTTGTGTTTTCATTATTCTCTTTTATAATTCAATTAAAATTTTAGTATATTAACTTATATTTATCGAGGACTGTAAATAAGACAACTTTTTAACGAGTCATTCGTGTTCGGCTCGTTATATAAGGTGCAAGCCTGTTATAATTGAGTTGAAGCTCAAAATTAAGTTGGTTTAATAAATGAGCCGAGTAGGAATGACAATGGATCGGATATGAAGCGGGTATGGTCGTATTTGTATCCGCTCACTTGAGCGAGTATCTATCTTCACTCAATTATCCGTTCATTTATTTAGTATCCGATCCGTTCAATACCCGACGAACATGGATAATTTTCATATCCCCGAAACTAAATATATAATTAATTAAAAATATTAAAAAAAAATACAAAAACATGAAGAAAAAAAATTCATAAAACTTACGAAACACAAAAAAATTAATAATTCACGCTCCTAAACATAATGAAATTCATAATTCAAGTACCGAAACATATAAAGCTCATAATGCAAGTTTACAAACATGATAATAACATAATCTAACAAAGTTTTCAAACATGGTCCACAAAATCAAATCTCAATAATTAGGGTTTCTACTTTTATTAATTTTTTTAAATGCATCAGATACGAGTCAGGTAGGATATAGGTATATCCATATCTGATAAAATACCCGCAAAAATATATGTATCCGTATCCGTCCGCTTTAGGGTATATCTATTCCGATCGGATCAGGTACATGGATATCCATCGGATTTAGATTCTTTTTCCATCCCTAAAGTCGAGCTCAAACCTAGTTTTCTAAGGCTCGATAAGCTTGTGACTCGACTTGTTTAATATTTATATAGTTATATATTTTTAGAATTAGTAAATATTTATAATGAAATTAAATGAGCGAAATCGAATTGAACCAATCTCGAACTAGTTCGTTTAGTATTTTAATAAATTATAAATTATATATAATATATATTTTTTGTAATAAATATTTCTTTTTGAAAGAATCATTTTTGTGTGCCTATAAAATATTCTACATCCTTCTCAAACAAGGTTTAAGTCCACGAACTATAAGTGTGAAGCTTATCCGTTGGCGTGTTCATCTACACAAAATTTATGTATTTCATTTTATAAATTATCTTAATGTATTTTGTGAAAATATATACAAAATGTGTTGATGAATATACATTAGTGGTAAAAATTTAATCAAACGTACATGTGTTGTATATCATTGATCATTCTATCAATATTAGAGATGAGTAAAGTAATAGATAAGTTTATTTAGATAATTGGCAAAGTACTTATATTTCCCTCGTTCGATTCTCCTTGGATGTAGAGATTCATAGATATATATGAGTGAGGGTGTGGTGTAGTGCTTAAACATATAATTTGTGAGTCCTAACAAATATTTTATTGAGAGTTTGGCTCCCTAGGGATGCCTATATCAAAAGTAAAGAAGAAAAAAAAGATAAAATATTTGAGGTGCTAACACATGTTTCTTTGAAAAACCCAAAACTTATATTTATAAATATTTTTAACAGTAACATAAAAAGGTAAATATCTTAATTAATGATATTTGTTTTGAAAAAAATCCTCCATCCTTAGGTTAAAGTGCATGTTTACATTTATTTTCTTGCAATCGACATTGAATTTCTATAATGTATTACACAATATCACTTATTCTTGCGTGTCATTCCAGGTCATCGAGTGTCGGCATGTCAAGTTCTTTATGCGACACGTTCTGTCGTATTAAACATATATTTCAATGTGTATTATATCAATAAATTAATCATGTCATAAAAAAAATATTTTAGAATTAAAATAATGTTATGATAACGATATTTACTCTTGAAATTATTATTTTTGTGCTTAATATACAAGTTAATAAAGTTGTTAATGTCCAAATTAACAACAATTGTAATGATTATACTTTTTTATGTGATCAGAACAAATAGTTCATAAAGAAGAGTGGCCAGTTGGGCTAATTGTTACTCCTAGCTTCATCATCAAAGGTCTCTCAACCTCTTTCATGAAACCAAATCAAATGATCAAAAAGAAGATACTGTTATGTACTCATAAATAAATATTTACAAACATATACATAGTATATAATATATAACAAATACATATTTAGGGATGACAATAGGGCGGGTTTGTGACGGATTTGATAATCTCATCCCCATTAAAACGGGGGCAGGGATTCCCCGTTTTTAGCGGGGGCGAGGTTTCCCGATCGAGTGTTAAAAATTTCACGTTTTTCGTTTCTAACCCAAAATAATGTTAAAATATATATATTTATTTAATAAAATTTGTATTAAAACTATTATTTGAATAAAAAATTATATTTAAAAATATCATTATTTCATTAAATATGTATTTTAAAATATATACATCGGGGCGGAATGAGGCGAGGATACCTCACCCCATCCCATTTTCGATCAAATTTGAAGATTCACGCCTTATTTTTATTCGGGCTTGAAAATTTCCGTCAGAGACAGAAAATATTGTCATCCCTAATATATTATATACATAAACATATACTATATATAATATATCATATGTAATAAATACATATAATATAGTTGTCGGATCTTGGCGTGCTCACCGCTCGCCTTGATGACTATGACTCTTGTTCCCCATGTGCAAAACTCTCCATAATCATATCAATAATTAATATTAACAAATACTAATTTATTTATTACTAATTATTATTATTATTGAAGTTTGAGGATTTTTTAACCAAAGTCAGTTTCTTAGATTTTGGTACAGATGCGATTAATGATTAAATACACTAAACATATACTATATGTGAAGCGGGTAAGATTATTTTCTTGAATGCATGCACTACAAGTTGCTCTCGCCGTATCTTTTCATTAAACAAATAAAAATGAATTAGTGAGAGAATATTTTTAATAATTATTAAATTAACATTTACTTTTAAAAGATTTGACAGTTTTGTAAGCAAAATCTGACAATATTATTAGTCAGAATACACGAGAAAGCAAATAACAAATTGCTCACCCAAACTCATAATAAAAAACCGACCAGGTTAAATTGGCCATAACAAAGTTGATATTAAAAACTTTGATGTGTTAATATGTTATTAAGTTGTTCTCTATAATTAGTGTTATGGATATCTCTACGACCGGCTGATATATCGATTTTTACAAGTTTTTTGAGACGAAACGGCCGATATCGATGAAAATACCGGTCAAATCCGGTTGACCCATCAAAATTCAAATTGATTCTGGTCTAATCCGGTCCAAATCAACTAATTCTGGTCTACTACAACTTAAATCAATTAATTTCGGTCTTGTCCGATCTAATCCGGTCTTATTCGGTCCACCTTGAAATTTAGATTAATAAATAACAAATAAAAAATCAAACCCCCATTCATTCATCTTTTTCAATTTCACGTGAACTTCGAGTTTATTGATAAGTTTGAAATTAAAAATGATCAAATATCATTCATTTTGTTTTTAATAAATAACATATATTTTAAGTATTAATTTATTACAAAACGCGTTTTGCCGCGATCTTCCCGTGATCTTTCTGAATTTGGCAGATCTCCTTTTTCGTCGGCTGTCCAATACATCCCCGCGATCCGATATCCATAACCTTGTCTATAATACATATTTTTATGGCAATTTATTGAATTTTGTTTTATTCTGTCTCTGTGGTTTACTTTGAAGAAAATAGGTCAAATTTTATTCTTACAAAAATGGGTGTTTTCAAAGATGATATGGACTGAAAAGTATACTTTTGTGTCTAATTTAGTAATTTGTATCATTTTCTAAATAATAAGAAATTTGGTTTTAAATAAAATTTCAACTTTCAAGACTTTGAAGTCAGCAAATGCAACTGCTCAACTAGCAACATGTATGCTGTGTGTGAGCAGATGTTGAGCTGAAACTGACATGAACAAACAATAATCCATTCTTAAAATAATCATCATATGATGATAGTTTTTTATTATTTGTTTCTGTTGAATAAAATAAACAATTATATTGAATTTATTGAATATAATGTAACTTGTAGTGGGAAATGCACGAGGGTAAATGAATAGAGTTTTTAACAAATAATTCAAACTCAATTTGTTCAATATTTAATTTAAATTATATATAATGAAATTAAGCTCAAATGGTGAGATATTTGTTCCAAACGTTGCCTACGTGATGTTGGGTTTAATTTTTTTAATAAAATCAGATTTAAAAAAAAAAAAGAAATAGACAAGTGTAACTCAATAATTAAGCAGACATCTCGTTTGACATTAACTCAATAATAAATACTTCGTGTAATAAGTATGAGGTTATTATTTTCCATTCTCGTATAAACGATATTATTATTTAAATTGATATTAATAAAAATTCTGGAGTCCATTTAAATTCGGATTTGACTTATTTTTTTTGTTGAGTTTATTCCAAATACCCTTTTAATTCCAGTTAATAAATGGCCAAGATGAGCCTATATGGCTCAAAGAAATGATTAGCATCTTAGGCAAGTAATTATGGAGTGTAGGTCAATATTAGCTTGAGAAGGAAGGCAACAACTTTAGCCAAAAGGAAAATAACTTACAAGACTAATGGCTTTGCACAAAAAGTTTCCAAAAAGAGAGAGCTTTGATTTTCAAAAGTTTTCTTTAAATAAAAAGAAAGAATCCTTTTTTCCAATCTATGCAAAAGCTTAAAGATGAAGCATAGTTTTCTTGATTATTTTTTGTTGGATAGAGAAAAAAAATAGTGTTCTTGATACCCTTTTATCTACACATTAATCACTTGCCTTTGACTTGGAGCAAGAGCTAAGAAAAATAAAAACTTTTGATGAGAAAGAGAAAGAGAGTAAAAAGATGATGAACACTCAATGAAGAATCATTAAATTCACCAACCCAAGCAGATGTTTGCATTAAAACCAATCCTCCTTCCTCATCTCTTTCATTTATGAAAAACCCAACTCCTGACCACACTGCCACCACCACCACCATTCCCAAATATTTTTCTTTAATTCCCAAAATACCCTTGTGTGTTGTCCTTGCTCCACTCCATATACAGTGCACAAGACCAGAGCTTTCTCTTGCTGAGCTCTCTATTCTCTACACAGAGACAAAATTGCTGCTTCCAGTTGGGTTTGTTTTATTTGTTGGATTTTTCCATGGAGAGCAAGAGCTAAAGGAGGTGAGTTCACATTCTCTCTTCAAAACCCAAAAGCAACAACACCATGCTCAAGCATTTGATTTTGGAGGGTACTTTTTGACTCCATCTGGGTTTTTACTGTCTGTTTTGGGGTTTTCTGGGCACTAGAATCTACTAAACCCATAAAAATGTCTGCTTTATTGAGTTTTTGTTACTGATTCTCAATACCCATCTTTTGTCAAACCCCAAAACCACCCTCCAAGCTCTAGTGGGTATTGCTGGTTTTGGGTTCAATGGAGCTTTTCTCAAAGATGAAGGGTTTGAGGGTTTTGTGGTAGATGAAGGGTTTGGGTTCAGTAATTTTTAGACCTCAATCCCAAATGGGTTTTGGTAATGGGTCTGTTTTGTGTGTTTTGGTTATTGCAATGTTGTGCAAGCCTCTGGCTTGCCAAAACCCTAGTATTGATCTTTCCCAGAAACAACCCAACACAGATGGGTACTTTGTGTCTGAGTTCTTCAAGCAGATGGGTCTGAGCTTGAGCTCTTCAATTTCTATTTGTGATTTGCAATCAGTGTTGTGTGATTCCCAGAAACAACATGTCACTGGTCTGGTTGCTTCTGGGTTGAACCTCTCTGGTCCCATTCCTGACACCACCATTGGCAAGCTCACCAATCTCCAAACCCTAGACCTCAGCAACAACAGAATCACCACACTGCCCTCAGATTTCTGGAGCCTGGGCTCTCTGAAAACCCTCAACCTCTCCAAAAACATGATCTCTGGGTCTCTCCCCAGCAACATTGGCAACTTTGGTCAACTACAGAGCATTGACCTCTCTCACAACAACTTCTCTGGGGAGATTCCTGAAGCTATCAGCTCTATGCTCAGTCTTCAAGTACTTAAACTCAGTGGCAATGGGTTTCAGTTAAGAATCCCATCTGGGATTGTGAATTGCAAGTCTTTGACTATCATTGACTTTTCATCGAACCGGCTCGACGGGTCAATCCCAGACGGGTTTGGTGCTGCATTGGCGAAGCTGAAGGAGCTGAACCTGGCGGGGAACGGGATTTCTGGGAGAGGGTCGGATTTTTCGGGGATGGGAGGAGTTGTTAGATTTAACGTTTCTGGGAATTTGTTTCAAGGCTCGGTGATGGGAGTGATTCAGGAGATGATGGAGGTTGTTGATCTGAGCAAGAACCAGTTTCAAGGCCACATTTCTCAGGTACTGCTCAATTCAAGCTCTCATTTGGTTTATCTTGACTTGTCTGAGAATCAGTTCAGTGGAGAGTTTTTGCATAACCTGAATTTAGCCAAAAACCTCAAACACCTCAATCTCGCGCACAATAGGTTTAGCAGACAGAGATTTCCGAACATCGATACACTGTTGGATTTAGAATACCTCAATTTGTCGAAAACTAGCATGATTGGTCACATCAATTCCCAATTGTCACATTTGGGTAATTTGGAGAAACTCGATCTTTCCCAGAACCATCTCACTGGTCATGTCCCGCATTTCTTGAACACGAAGAGAATCCGAGTTCTTGATCTGTCGCAGAACAACCTGAGCGGAGACGTTCCTGTTGCTCTCCTGGAGAGGCTCCCGTCGATGGAGAGGTTCAACTTCTCTTACAACAACCTGACCCTCTGCGCCTCGGAAATCTCCGAGAAGACCCTCAAAGAGGCCTTTTATGGGTCGTCGAACAGCTGCCCTATAGCTGCAAACCCGGCCCTCTTCAAGAGACGAGCCTCCAAGAACAAGGGGACGAGGCTCGCTCTGGCGTTGACGCTCTCGATGGTCTGCTTGCTCGTTGGATTGTTGTTGTTCATAGCATTTGGCTGCAGGAGAAAGAACAGGATGTGGGCGGTGAAGCAGACCGCGTCGTGTAAGGAAGAGCAGAACATCTCGGGGCCATTCTCGTTCCAGACCGACTCCACGACCTGGGTCGCCGACGTCAAGCTTGCTACTTCCGTTGCTGTGGTGATCTTCGAGAAGCCGTTGCTGAACATCACGTTCGCGGACCTCTTGGCCGCCACATCGAGTTTTGATCGGGGCACCCTTTTGGCGGAAGGGAAGTTCGGGCCAGTTTATAGAGGGTTTCTCCCGGGCGGGATCCATGTGGCTGTCAAGGTCTTGGTTCACGGTTCGACTCTGACCGATCAAGAAGCTGCGAGGGAGCTCGAGCATCTTGGTCGGATAAAGCACCCGAACCTCGTGCCTCTAACCGGGTATTGCTTAGCGGGCGAGCAGAGGATCGCTATCTATGACTACATGGAGAACGGTAACTTGCAGAACTTGCTCTACGACTTGCCACTTGGGGTTCAGACGACCGATGACTGGAGCAATGATACATGGGAAGAAGGCGACAACAATAACGGGATCCAGAATGTCGGTTCCGAGGGCTTGCTGACGACGTGGAGATTCCGTCACAAGATCGCGCTTGGAACCGCCCGGGCACTTGCCTTCCTGCACCACGGCTGCTCGCCCCCGATCATCCACAGGGACGTGAAGGCGAGCAGCGTGTACCTCGACTACAACCTGGAGCCGAGGCTGTCTGATTTCGGGCTCGCCAAGGTTTTCGGGAGCGGGCTCGACAACATGGCCCACGGGTCTCCTGGATACATGCCGCCCGAGTTCTCACACCCCGAGGTTGACTCTCCGACGCCAACGCCGAAATCTGACGTGTACTGCTTCGGGGTTGTTCTCTTCGAGCTGATCACCGGGAAAAAACCCATGGGAGACGATTATGACTTGGTGACTTGGGTTCGGGGTTTGGTGAGGAGGAGCGAAGGGTCAACGGCCATTGACCCAAAGATTCGGGAGACGGGACCGGACGAGCAGATGGAGGAGGCGCTTAAGATCGGGTACCTATGCACCGCAGACCTTCCCTCGAAGCGACCGACCATGCAGCAGATAGTCGGGCTCCTCAAGGACATCGAGCCAATGTCTCATTAGCAAAGAACAATGTCAAAGGGTTCGTTTTGTTTGATTATTTTCTTCATATGTCGTTTTTTCTTTGCTGTGAGTTTGTTTTGTGCTGCTATGACGGGAAATGTACAGCGGAAGCTGAACTCTCGCTCTGTTATACACATTTCCTCCGTTGGTTGCATATATATAAGCTCAGTTTATATACGACTGGAATTTTGCTGACTGATCCGCGAAATGAACGATCTGTTTTCAGGTAAATACGCGTTCCTTTTGTTATATGTTCTAATTTTGTTCATGTTCGTAGCTTAAATTCCGGATTAGTTCATTACATGAGTACTTTACTTGAATCTGATAACCGGCTCATAACTTTAATTCTCAATTAGCCATTTCAGGAGTATTCACTTGAATCTGATAACACATTATTCTTGATTAGGCATTGCACGAATGCTCACTTGAATCTGATAACATGCTCATAGCTTCAATTCTCGATTAGCCATTGCACGAGTTACTCACTAGAATCTGTTCGTAGCTGAGATTCTTAATTAGGCATCGCACGAACACTCGTTTGAATCTGATAACACGCTCACAGCTTAAATTATTGATTACCCATTTGCACGAACACTAACTTGAATCCGAGAAAACGTTCATAGCTCAAATTCTTGATTAGCCATTGCACACGAACACTCACTTGAATCTGTTTGTAGCTTAAATTCTTGATTAGCCACTGCACGAGTACTCACTCGCACCAATGCTCATTTGTATCTGATAGCACATTTACAGCGGAACTGTTACTGTTATATACGATATAGTTCTCGAAGTATATATGTCATAGTTCACTGTATGTAAGTCGCGACCTTGTCGCTTTCTGGTAGTTGATAGCTTCACATCAGACCTCATGCGAGTAGTAATGGTCAGCAACCTCTAGCTATGGACCACGACGACAGGACCACATAACATGTGCGTGTGCTCGGGAGTCTCTGTGCGTATGGGTAGAAGTAAACGCAGACATGTGGAATTGTCATTTACAGGAATGTCCTGTGAGTTTGTGGAAAAAATGGTTCTGTTCTTTTTTTCTTGCACGCTGGTACTCGAGTTGAGCTTCTCTGCATCATCACTTTGATTGTTTCAGTGTTTTTGGTGTGATGATTCTTGTGAATTGTGAATAGTTCAGGCCTGAGTGATTTGAATCATTGAGATGTGTGATTAGAACAAGGTTGTGAATCATGATGTTTTTTTTGAGTTGTGTTTTTTGTGTATCTGTTTGGTTGGGGTTATATCGAGAAAAATATTTGATGTGAAAATAAATAGGCGGTCGAAAGTATAAGTTGGTAAATAGAAACACTGAGAATTTCAGGGTTTGTCGATAATGCGTCGACTATCGACTATGTCTACGTGCAGGTGAGATGGATTTTACGAGAAAGAAATTGTATACGATCTCGAAGTGTTTAGTCGCAGAGATGGTAAAAAATTTCGAGTTTGATGGGTATCAAGTATCCCCAAATCGATGGGATAGGGGATAAGGATCATTACACTCGTCTTGAAGTTGCCTTGTTGCCATCATACATAGTGGTTAAGTATTATGATCTCGACGGGACTGAATGTTTCCGGTCTGATAGAGTAGGAGATGTTAGGGGTGGACAATTTAGACCCGGAACTGGTTATGAACCGAGATTCGAGCCGAACCGGAATTGAAAAACCAAAAACTATGGGTATCGAGTCGATTTTGGTTCTAATTTTGAGAAAACCAGCTCAATCAGTTCGGTTTCAATTCCCGCAGTAAAAGACGGTCATTGCCAGTACAGAACCAAACCGGTTTTTCTGGACGTGTCATCACCCCACAATCACACGATTTCACTCCTTCACCAGTCACAAACGCACTGTTACGGTCCAAAATGAAAAAAAAAATCTCATTCTCATTATGAAGTGAATTGTGAATTGTAAACACTTAAATTGTCTATAAATCAAATTCAATTTTGTTTAAATCGGCTCATAAATTTAACATCAAAACTTAAAACAGTTCTAATCAGATAGTGAAACTTAATTGGTCCAAACCAGACTCAGAAATGAACTATTTCTCACGTATTAATTCTAGGTTTGATTCCAATATTTTAAGAACCGTTAGTTTGTGCCTTTGAGCTTGCATTATTGTGTGTAATATTTACTCTGTTCATGGTTGACCTGATATGGTAAAAAATGTTCTAAAATAGTTGCTCAATGATTCACTTCTTTTTTTTAATGATTATTTAATGGATTTAAAACTAATGGCTTTGCTTTGTAGGAATCAGATGCTTGACTATGGACTAACTTCTATTCTTATTCCTATGGAAGAAACTATGTGAGGCATGAAATTATTTATTGTCCTAAACTAAAAAATGCTCATAAAAGTCACATCAAACACAATAAAATTTAAACATTTACGTTTCAATTTTGAGAAACAACATTGCTAATATTTATTCTTTTGAGCCTGATCATTTCTGACACGGTCTTTTGAGCCCGCTTATTTGCTATTAATTATATACATTATAATTAAAATATATTTATAATACTATTTTTGGTGAAAATTAAACGAACTGAATTGAGCTGAGATGAATTTAAACTTGATTAAAGTATGGTCATTAATATTTTGAATTGAGCTCGAACTTAACCACGTAGCTCGCTCAAGTCTAAATTAAACTCGATCTACGAACATATTATAAATGTGAATATAATGTATTTGAATTACTTTTCGACCATTATTTATGTTTTTGGTCGGATAGTTAGAGCGTCACATTTCAACATTTTATTAAGGGTGTTCTTATTTTTTAATAGAGAGAAAATAAAATCAGGACTAAGTGTCTCTAGTGGTAATAGTCAAGGTAATAAGCATAAGACAATCGTATGTTTCGAGTTCTACTAAATTCTTCAATTCCATCATTTGTTGTACCCACTTCGTTTCACCGTTGTCTTGTAAAAGTCTAGCCAATCGACAGTGGAACTCTATCGTTAATTTGTACAATAGAGAAATGACTTAGTTCTAAAAATATTTATTAATTGTTAATTTTTATCATGGGTAATTTTATCTTTTCACTTACATTTTAGCGGTGTTAAGAAACGTACTAAGACAACAAAATTAACAAAAATAATTTTTGTTAATTTTGCTGTCTTAGTACGGTTCTTAACACCGCTAAAATGTAAGTAAATGGTTCGGTTTAAACTAAAAACCGACCTACTTTTTAGTCGGTTAAAACCAGTCACTTTTTTTTAGGAAAAAAAAAAGTGGATGGTTTTTAACCGACTAGAAAGCAGGTTTAACCGACTAAAAACCGGTCACTTAATTACACTTGGTTTTTGTTATGGTTTTGAAAATTTTAAAACCAACGTTCTTGTTTTGGTTCAAACTTAAATTTTTTAGTTCGGTTAATCGACCACAGTCAGTCCTAATTATTGACATTTTTTGTTAATCGTGGTTTGTACAAAAACGGTAAAATTAACCGTGGTTCCATGTAATTTCCTCTTTGGTATTTTATTAAAGGGTGTTTCTTACTTTTTTAATAGGGAAAATTCCACATAAATACCTCTAGGTTTTTAAAAGCCCCACTTATCTCCTCCGAAATATAAATGCTAACTGTGAGCCCCTTAGGTTTACTAAAGTCCGACTTACCCAACTCCGTTAACTTTTTTTGAAAATTCTGTTAACTTTTTTTTTGAAATGACAAAAATGCCCCTGTATTTAAAAAATTATTGAAACTTTCAAATGACATAACTCTCTCATACGAGCTCCA
>JAYMTP010001006.1:0-27096 GCA_036897365.1 Geranium brycei | reverse complement strand
TCTCCTCCCTCTCCGACCTGTCCTTCGGCCTCTCCAAAACCCTCCTCAACGACCGGTCCTTCATCCCTCGTCCATCAAGTCTGATGCCTGGTCCATTTTGCCCTCATCTTCAACGAACTGAAACAAACCGTCAAAATCAAAATCAAGATCTACAAATTTATCTTCGATTTCGAGTTCGATTTCGATCCAAATCCGTTTTCATTGCCACTCTCTCAGCGTTCTCGTTGTTTTCGTGGCCCGAATCGAGCGCCGATCTCAACCCTAACCCTAATTTACTCTTCTAGATATCAATTCTGGTTTGATAAAACAAATTGAACCTATTTAATTTTGGTTTTATAAATCAAATTGGGCTGGTTTAATTCTAGTTTCTTAAAACATGAGTATTTTAGTCATTTTAACGTAGATTGTCACAAAAAAATTGTCAGGGTACTAAAAAGATATAGTAGTTAGGGTATGAAAGTGTCATTTCGCTATTGTTAGGTGTAACAAAATGTCATTATCCCTTGGTTTAATGGTCAATTTTTTAAATATATTTTACTACTTTTAAAAGATAAAATGATACCTAAACCTCATTAACTAAACATAAACATAGTTTGTACCTACACTCCTTTGATTAAAAACATAATTTTAAAACACCCTTAACATTTTTGTTATCTCACTTAATTTAAACCTGTCAGTTTTATAAGGAAATTACAAATATACCCTCATAAAATTAAGAAGGGGTAATTTCACAAAAGTACACTCAAATATCGTCGATTCTCAAATAAGTGCACTGAACTAAAAATTTTAAAGTTTAGTGCACCTAACTTTCATTTTTTTCTCACTTTACCCAACTCCGTTAAACACCATTAAGTTTGTATTTTTTTAGTTTTAAATTCATTGTAGAAAGACTAAAATGCCCCACTTATGTTTTAAATTTTTTAATTTGTGACACTCAACCCTTCCCTCTCCCACCTCTTCTCTGACATCCATTTTTTCTAGCAACGACTTCATCGGCGCAACTCCTGCCTCCGACGACGACCTCACAATAACCCAACTCTCAATAGTTCTAGTGTTCATCTTCCTCGCCTCATCGGGAAATCTCGACAACCTTTCATCCACACCAAAACTTCTCCCCGATCCAAACACAGAACAACTCAATTTACCATTCTTATATTCATTTCCACTGCCAACCCTCAAATTCCTCATTTCCCCAATCACCCCTTTCTCCAAATTACCTCCAATATCACACCAAAACACAAACGTCTCATTTCCGCTCCTCCCAAGACCAGAAGGAGCAACCCCCCCCCCCCCCCCCCCCCGCCCCCCAAACCCCCTTTTCCCCCCCCCCCCAAACCACAAGAGGACCCCCCCCCCCCCCCCAATCTAGCCTCGAACGACGCTTGAGAGAAATTCTCCAACGCCAGAGCAAAGGGGTTTAAAATTAGCAACACCAACGACCTATTATTCAGAGAACTGAAACTTTTCTTAACCTTGAAGAATCTAGGTCGCGAAACCACAGATTGCGACCGCCCAAAATGTTGGGTTTTGAACTCTATCGATGATTCACACTCTTGCAAATTTGAAAACCCATACGATTTTTCGCCATATTTTGACGAGTTCAATAAATTTACTATTAAATTAATTCTTCAGAAGCAACAATAATAATAAATACATACATACATGAACAGAAGAAAGAAAAAAAGCCTAACCGTCACGAGCTCCGACGACGTTATCGGGGTCGGACCCATCATATCCGACCCAGGAAATGCACCTACGAGAATCAGACCCTAGCTTTACTGTTATGTATGGTTGGTTGATGATGGAAAAATATTACGATTGAGGGATGTTATTGTGGGTTGGGCTATTGTTGTTGGGTCGTCGCTAGAGGCAGGAGTTGCGCCAGTGAAGTCGTCGCCAAAAAATGGACATCAGAGAGTAGTTGGGAGAGGAGAGGGTTGGGTGGCACAAATTTGAAAATTAAAAAACAAAAGATGGACATTTTAGTCTTTTATATTGAATTAAAATTAAAACTTAACCGTGTTTAACGAAGTTAGGTAAGTGAAAAAAATGAAAGTTCAATGCACTGAACTATACAAAATTTAGTTCAGTACACTTGTTTGAGTATATTTGAGTGTATTTTTGTGAAATTACCTCAATTAAGAAACTTAACCAGCTTAAAGTGTTTAGGTTAAACTCTCTATATTAATTGTCGACTGAACAAGCATGTGAGCGGACGAATCATCGTTCTAGAGCGTCAAAAGCATCACTAGAGAAGACCAAGTGACAAAACGATTCACCAAAGATGAGTAGAAGAGTCGGTTCTTCGAAGATGACCATAGAACGCGAAATTGTCGGAGAGGATTAGTTTGGTATGAGTCTTTATTCATATGTTTATGGTTGAGTTTTTTTGGTCGTGGGTTCAAAATCAATGTTCTTAGACTTGCTATTATTTGTGCTAGTGGAGTGTGGTTATTCATTTGTGGATGGGTAGTACACTGTCAGCATCGTACTTTCCATTTTTTATTTGTATTACTATTTTGAAAATATATAATGTTAGCTAATATATATATATATATATATAGCTAATTTTTGTATATCGATGTTCATACAGGGTAAAATGGCACTTAGACAAAAAAGTATCTTAGACATACTATAAGTTTTGTTTGCACACCGACAAATGTATTTAATGGTTGCCTACACTTTCTTGCAATGCTTGTGATGCGCCAAAAAGCACAAAATGTTGTGAATCAAATTTTGGACTTCCGACAGTCTACATGTCACAAGTAAAACAGAGAAGTAAGATTACGACATTGAGTTTATCGAATTCAAAGGATAATTGGTTATTCAATTTTAATTACTCTAATTTAATTCTATAACCAATCTTGGTCGATCGAAGTTTTGTATGAAAAAATATTTCAAGGTGAACACATACAAGATTTAATTAAAATAAATATAATCAGGATAAACATGTGAGGTGACGAACATACAAATAATAATGTCGGGAATTAAATTAAATTAAAATATATGCTTGACAATGTTTCTAACTTAGGGAGGCAGCAAAAATTCCAAATTCACCTAAAATACCCTTTCAGACAAATAGAAGGCCTATGATTAATTTACGGTAACCAACCTATCTCTAGTGATGTTTTAACCAGCTAGTCAACATTAAGTTTTGTGAATTCTCAGGATCTTTCGGCGTGTATCACCTATGAATGCTACTACTGTGTCAATCAACCTATCTCTAGTGATGATTTAAACTCGACTTTCATTACTGAGTTCATTTACTAACTCCTCTCTTGATTTCATTAATAAACTAGATTAATCAGACGCAATTACGGGCAAGAAGCATTAAGTTCAGATATAGTAAAATCTCCCTACTCGGCGCAGCAAGCATATAAAATTAACTAACTAAATTTCACTAATTTTTATTCATCAGTTCATCAGTTCATTGCCTCAAATCCTAAATGAAATTAGCCCAACATGTTCATAATTACTTTGAATATAAACATACTGGTTGTTGAATCAATTCATATATGTAATTAATATTCATTTGACAATTAAACAATTAATCATGTATAAATAACTTCACACTGAATACACATACATAAACAATATAAACATGAATTGGAAATTTAATTCATTCAGGAATTGAGTACAAAAGGGAAGGATTGAGAAAGGTAAAACCTGAAATAATTATCGATTGAGATCTTAATAAATTAGTAGGCTTATGACTCTCTGATCCTCCTTCAATTGGCTTCTGGAATTGGCTTCTGATTTTTCTGGGAACTCTTGACGCATACTGGGATTTCTCTTTGATGTTGAATTATGAAATTGGGTGAAAAAGTGATATTTTTCCCAAATGCGTCGACGCCCTTTTATAGTTGAGAATTTCCGAGGGGTCATAGGACCGTGGCCCATTAGTGCCTCATTTTCCTCGCTCCACGATTCGTCCACGAAGGCTCGTGCATTAACTGATGAGTGGCCACAGGTTGTAGCCCTCGACCACGGTCAAACTCTTCACGCCCAAGCCTCGGTCACGACTCTGCACATTCTGAAGTGGTCGTGGTCACGGCGCGTGGCCGATTGGCCACTTGACGCAGATTGGTGCCCCCGGGTCTTCACCACGAGGAGTGGCCCTCGCTTCGTCACGGGAGGGTTTTTCGTGAACTTTATCAGTGTCATTGATGATCTACCGAGTAGGGAGGTCATAACAGTGGGAGCTTATCTAAGTGACCTGATGAAGGAGGTTGATGAGCTTATATTTCTTAGATATGAGCTCGATAGTGGATTGAGAATCGATATGTTCATCGAAATGGAGAAGAATTTGTGAAGTTGTGTTAGCGTCATACCTTACATTTAAAGTAATTTTTTTTAGAATATTTATATTATACGGTTAATTTCGACTTTTAACCTCATATCTATCAGTGTTGGTAATACTGCTATGAAAAATAAGTTAACCGTGGTGATTTTTGTACCATTCTCGATCTGTATTTCATTCAACACCTCACCTTTTTTTTTCTTTATTAAACCTAAATAAAGATGATCTAGATAGTTTAAAGCTAAACTCCTGAAATTGGAAAATCAAACATAGGGTCGCCCATGTCGACTGTCTCTTGAGTTCTTTAGTTCCTTTCTAGCCCACCCACTGCGATTTACAATAATTTTATAAAAAAATATTTAATGAACTATAAGTATAAGTATTAACTTTTTTATTTACTATGTGTCCATGTTAAAATTGTATAATTAAGTGTGATTTTATGAAAATTTCGAGATTTTAAATTGGGAGGCAAAGGTGAGAAAAGGGGAAGCTAAGCTGATATGGGCCGGGCTCAAGAGTGAGTCGGGCCGAGCCACTCGCTCCTTGTGTCCACGTCAAAAACAGCAGCAGCCGAGCGAGCCACACACAGATCTTCCACGCGCTCTCTACTCTACACACATTTTCATTTTCTCCACTGACTCTCTCGCGAAACTGCAGTTTTTGTTAAAGCCGTCCAAAATTTGGCGTCAATCGGCTCAGATCCACACCTCCACTTCCAGCCGGCGCCGGCTCCAATCTCCCACCATTTTCATTTCCAAACCATCTCTCTCTCTCTAAACCCTATTCACAAATTCAGCTCAACTGGACTCTTCTGTTTCCCATGAATTTTGGGGTAAGATCAATCAATACCTTTCTTGATTTCATCCATTAGCTAGTTGGTTAGTCCTGAACAAAATTTACAATTTTGCTCCTTTTATCAGGCTTGGCATGATGTAACTTTTTAACTAGTGTTTAGATTTGTGATCAACAATTTTCTGATATTAACTACTCAAAACCAAAATTTCCAAATTTAATCTCTCTCATCAACATTTACAGTATGTATGCTTTGCACTGAAACTATGAGTATCTATTTGTGTTGGATTCACAGGCTGGACAGCTGTCTGGGAAATCAATGGACTGGAATGCAAATAATGCTTATAAAACATTCAAAGGTACTGCAACTACAACTACATCTAATATAGTTCAGTATATGTGAAAACATTCCAACTAATCTATACATTTTAGTGCAGCATCTTGCACTAACAATTTTGGGTTGAAATGAAGAGGACTCAGTCCAGAGATTTCTTTAGTCCGTGTTCCTAAAGTAATCTCTAAACCTAAAATTTGAATAAACTGACAAAAATAACTGGCGGATGTTAACCAGGCAATTAGACTTTGCTTACATCTTACAACTCCTGAACTACCATTCCCAATTTCACATTTCTGGTTCTTCATGGAATAGGGCTGAAATCAAACTCTGGAACAAATCTGAATTGAATATTTTTCATTTTAACCAAATATAATTTCACAAGTCAATAATGCTAGCTTCTAATAATAATTTCTCTCTGTAAAATGCGTTCTAAGACAACAGAGGTTTTTCTTTCACATGAATCACCGGATGGGTGGATGTAATTGTACAGTTATATATTTTCTATAGAAACATTTGTTTTCTTTATTAGTTTGAGATGTAAAGAATTACATTGTTTCATCTTTGAGTATTGTCTCTATTGACCATACTGCTGCTAAACAAGTACCATATAGGATGGATGACAGTAACTTACTGAAATTCTAAGATCAACGTTTCTAGTCAGACAAGAACTGGACGTTGTCCTTTTAATATTAAAGATTTTATACTTGCATACACGCACGAGTCAGCCTATAAATTTTAGACTATTTTATAGGCAAGCTAAATAACTCACACTTGCAGTCATGGAAATGCTTTCAGGGTATTGAGGGTACTTAATTTTTTTAATTAGCAATAAATTTATTAAAATTATAACAGGAGATCCCGGGAAGGGAACCCCAAATCAAGTCTTACAAAAATGGATAGATATAAGAGACAAAAAAACAATCTAAAAAGCAACACAAGCAAAGATGGATTTGCTAAAAAGACAGTCTCTTGTAATAGAAGCTCATCCGGGTGAAGAGCACCAAAATAGGCGACCAGCAGCAACCAAAAAAGAAATATCATATCGCAGAGTGGGAACCTAAATCTGGGCCACTCCGCGTGAATTTCTCAATAGACTCATTCTCAACCGAGTTAACCTGTTGGTGAGAGTCCACTCTTGAACTCTCTGCCTTGGCTGCCCGTCTAAGACGGTTCGCGATTGGTCTGACTCGGTAACCCCTTGAGCATGTATCGAAGAAGACCTCCCAGATTTTCTGGCACCTCTCAGTGCCTTAGTACGGGTTGGTCGAGCGAAGGCCTTGTCCAAGTCAGCTAGAATTGAAGCGGGCATCTGACTTAGACCCCCTTTCAGCTTTAGCTTGACGGCGGTTGGACTAGACCGAGGGGGGTCAACCGGAAGCCCTGCAAAACTTGATACTTAATTATGTTGATTGCTTGCAGAAGAGGCAGTCGTATTAAAGTTGGAGGTTGTCGAGTTTGTAGTGGCCAAGTCGGGGTTATGTGATGGCCTGAATGGGTCATACCTTAAGGTAGAACATGCCTATCTGCAGAGTCCGCAACCATTGCCGGAGAAAGAGGTATCAAGATTGAGCATGTGCCTTCCTTATTGCTGATGGAACCACCAACTAAACTCGAGGAGATGCACGGGAGAATCCGGAGATGGTTTTGAGGCGGTGGGTTTGGCCTGTCCCAATCTAGCAAATTGAAATTTCCGGTGACCGGAGCTACATATTGGATGTCTGGAATGAGAAGTTCGGAGACTTGAACTCTTATCGGGATGGACATGTTATGGAGCAAGAACGGGAAAGCCTACTCTGTTACGCCATCCTCAGGCCAGAGCACGTGAACACTCGCCCTCGATGATGAAATCCGGATGAATCGCAATCAAGTGATCCACATGGTTCGCGATGTTTGCAATGTTGTCTGAAGTCCAACCTGCAATTGGCAAACTATTTGAATCCATTGTAGACGTCCTCCCTATATGATCTTGTCCAAATAATTACAAATAGCAAAAAACCATTGGAGTAGCCACTCCCACCCTTGCTCTCTAAGATTTGCTCGGGTGTTCGGATCCTTGAAGCAGAGTATGAAAACCTTACTACCCAAACTGATCACGTCAATTACTTGCAAATTATTGTCCAGCAAAATCTCCCGAAGTGCTTGCACTTCCCAACTCTCTTGGCTAGGGAAAGGATAGCGCCTCGTAGTTTTTCCTCCAAAGTCTGGTCAGGAGAGTCTAAGCAATCGCCTAATCTTGATCCTGATAAGGGTACTGACTTAGGAGGAAGAGCTTTAGGACCCAATGAGACTGACTTTCTGGTACGAGCTTTTGTAACCATGAGTCTATCCCCCCTGGCGACGGAGACCATGGAGCTTGTCAATGGCCAACTCTACCTCATGTACTTGTTGGAAGTGCAAAAATGCGAATGTACGACTAGCCTTGTTTCTGCGTAGAGGCAGATCAATCCCAATAACAGTTCCAAAAGAGGAGAACAGAGACTGGAGGTCTGCTGCTGATATGTTGTTGGGGAGATTGCATGCATATATGGACGTCGGGTTTCGAAAGGGTTGCCCGGAGAAGTTCGATCTGGAGTGGGTTCTCATTCGCGAATGATTTGAAGCTTTAGGAAGAGATCTGAAGCTTTTGGGCGTAGATCTCTTCGGTTGATGATGGGCCGAATGCAAAGAGTGTGCCGCTAAGTTGGCCGGTGTCGTCCGTGCCGGCGTCAAGGCCGCCATCGCCATCTGCGGGAGACGCGACTCACTTCTCCGTCAGTGGTCTATGTGATTGGGTTCTCTTCCAATTGGTCGAATTCGATCGTCCGCGTGACTGGGTTTTCCCTTTGGGGGTACTTAATTAACCTATTCTTGTTAGTCTAATAGATGCTCTGCTACACTTAATCTTATCTATCTAAGACAAATATTTTTAAGTTTATTAACAGAAATGGCATAATTGCCTATTTGAACTATTCTTACTACATTAGTGAAGGTATTTTTGTAGAAGTTGGCTACATTCAAGATTTACCACATTTTTTAGAAGAGGGAACATTAAGCTTGGCAGAAAAATATCACTACTAACTTTTATTGTTTATCCCTGCGAATAGTATCAAATCTATGCTTTACTTTTGCTTACACATAGCTTTAAAGGGAACTATTATATTTCATGTAGTTATTGCCAAAATGTTATAAGATGATTACATTTTCTTGCAAATCATGAAGCCTTCTCACATTCAAAAGGAAGAATATCTCTTCGAGAAATTGAGATCAAATTAAGTGAACTATTCAGAACACTGTTAACTTATAAAAAACCAAGAAACAAAAAGAAAACACATTGTAACTTTTACATTGTTGGGAGCGAAATGTGTGCACGATTTTATCTTGCATTCTATCATTCACTTATGTAAAATGAGTTATATATGTATATATCAGACCATGCTCCACAACTAAAATGTCAACCTTTTTAGTTGGGTTTGTTCCTTTCCTTCATTGATAACTCTTTATTTCAATTTCTTTCTATGTGGGTTTAATTTTTCACTATCATTCTTGTACGCATATGGATCATTATTTTCCTTTGCGCTCATATGCTTGGGCCTTTACTTTAACACTCTCCCTCATGTGTAACCTTCTACACGTAGGCCATAGCAGGATTGAACTTCTACATATGTATCGGAGTTCATAGGAGCCCCACAAACATATGCCCGAATCGTCTTGCTCTAATACCATTTAGAATAGGTCATACAAATCAGACTGGGCCCACAACTAAAAGTTACTTGGGTTTGTTCCTTCCCTTTATATATGACTCTTTCTTTTCAATTTCTATTTATGTAGTTTAACTTTTCCCTCTCATTCTTATACGCGTGTAGCTTATTTCCCTTTACGCTCATATGCTTGGGTCTTTACTTCAGCAACTAAATAAGAAAAAATTGCATATGATTATCGTAAGCAGAGTATTAAATAAATCTAGATGCTAAATGGTGAGATAATGGGACCTATATGAGACTTAATGATACTTTTCACTCTGCAAAGTAGGATACCATGCAAATCTGTTTCCTCTGATGGTCTAATGGTTTCTTAACAGACTAGGGAATGTAAAATGATAGAAATTTTGTATTACTGAAAATATGAATGTGCCTTCTTCATCTTGAAGCCTGTATGATAATTTGTAACTTTTAGAAGTGTTTGCTTATGAATCTTATTTTATTGATTAATTGTTGCTTATTTGTGTAGAGATGGAACCCAAAGCTATGATGGACATGTCACTCATTCCAAACATTGATACAACAGACATCGGATTGGGTTCTTCAGAAAAAGCAAACACTGTTCCTTCTAAGCCAAGAAAGAAGACCATGACATCAGTTTTTCTCAAGTTTTTCGAGACGGCTCCTGATGGGAAAAGTCGGAGGTGCAAATTTTGTGGACAGAGCTATTCTATTGCAACCGCCACTGGTAATTTTTACAATTTCTGTTTGACCATTGTAATTTTTTCTTAACTTTTATATACAGCGGAACAGATTTATTACCCATAAACCTAAAGACTAATAATCCAACATCTAAAACTGGTACTGGTGTTTTATGTGGTGTCTTACTAAGAATCTGTAGGTCTTCTTCACATGAACCTTTCATTCTGTGTTGTCAACTCTCTAGTTCACATGCATTTGAGATATTGTGTATGACATATATCTTCGAAATTGGGATTTCCAAACTAATTCTCTTTCTTAAAGCTTCTAATATTTTGCTAAGCTGCTTTTCATTTTTACCAATACCATGGTGTGAATAAGCACACAACACTGACAAGTGACAACTCATTTGATATGCCTGCAAATTCTGCTAATCATCTTTCCTTTGTTTTCTTTCTCTCAAGGCAATTTGGGTAGGCACCTTAGTAATCGACATCCAGGATATGACAAGTCTGCGGATGCTGTTACAAGTTCCACCCCACAGCCTGTTACTATAATCAAGAAGTCTCAATCCCATGCGAAAGGAACTCATGTGGATTACGATCATCTGAACTGGTTGCTCATTAAGTGGTTAATTTTAGCTTCTCTCCCTCCCTCGACCTTGGAAGAGAAATGGCTAGCTAACTCATTTAGATTTCTGAATCCATCAGTACAACTCTGGCCTGGTGAGAAATACAAAGCAGTTTTTCATGAAGTTTTCAGAAGCATGAGGGAAGATGTAAGGATGTCGTTGGAACATGTTTCTTCTAAGGTCTCAATAACACTTGATTTCTGGTCCTCCTTTGAAGAAATATATTACATGCGTGTCTCATGCCAGTGGATTGATGGAAACTGGTCATTCCAAAGGGTGCTTCTTGATATTTGTCACATACCTCATCCTTGTGGGAGTGCTGAAATCTATAATGCACTAGTAAAGGTTCTTAAGATATACAATGTCGAGAATAAAGTCCTCTCCTGCACGCATAATAACAGCCAGAATGCCATGCATGCTTGCCATACTCTGAAAGAGGACTTGGACGGTCAGAAAGTTGGTCCCTTTTGCTATATCCCTTGTGCTGCTCGTACTTTGAACATGATTATAGATGATGGGATGAAATCCACTAAGCCATTGATCTCCAAGGTTCGGGAGTTTGTACTAGAGTTAAACACGTCTTTGGAGATTTCAGAATCTTTCACTCAATATGCTACAGCTTACCAAGAAGGTAGTTGGAAGTTTCCCCTTGATACATCACCAAGATGGAGTGGCAATTACCAAATGCTGGATATCGTCCATAAGGTATCATTTTCTGTCATATAAGGAAAGATGTGCGTTCAGCATGCATGGATAGTGTTGATTTTTTTTTTATTTACCAATCAGCTACAATTTTTATGCAAGCTCTTATTTTCGGTTTCCGGATAAATGGAGAATTAATTCAGCTACCATATTTTACGTAATCTAGTTATTGAAGTATTGTGGAGACGAATTAGGGAAACTTCTGAAGAGGGATGAAATACATTGGCTGGCTCAATTCATGAGCTCATAATACAACACATCATGCAAATTTTGTCATGTGCTGAGTGTTAAAACTACTCTTCGTATTGATTAATTACCAGTAGAAGATTGGTTTATAGATACCATACAACTGCAATACTCCTTTTTCCATAACCTTACCCACTATTATGCTAATTTTGGAATGGTGGTAGCATTGCATTAAATATTTCCCAAATTTATATGGTTTATGTACTCAGCTCTAAGCATTTTGTTGTCATTGAATTAGGACATTGCTGCATTTCATGACATGAGTAGGACTTTTGTGCTTGATGCAGGCGGGCAAATCCATGGATGCTGTTATTAGGAAGTATGATAACACTCTTGACAGTAGGATGCTGCTAAACTCTACGGAGAAGACTGCCATGAGTCTTGTGCATTCATTTCTCGAGCCCTTCTACAAAACCACAAACAACATATGTGCAAATAAGGTGCTCACAATTGGGTTGGTTCTCTTCTTCATGGATCACATATCTGAGACAATTGTGAACTGCAGAGAGTCCCGTCATCATCCAGATTGGCTAACGAACGCCGCTGAAGACATGGCCAAAAAGGTCAGAAGTTACAACAGCCAGGTCTTCAACATTTTCACTTACATGACAGCAATCCTTGATCCCCGAATTAAAAGTGAGCTCATTCCCGAGACCCTCAACTCTGAAAATTATCTGGAAGAAGCAAGAACCCATTTCATGAGGAACTACTCCGCTAACCATTTCCCATCCATGACCGGTGCATACATTGCTCAAGATGTTGAAGATGGAGGAGGCGTCTCTTTTGCGGAGGAAATTGCTAGAAAGAAACGAAGGGCAAGCATGAGTACAGCCACGGACGAGCTGACTCAGTATCTGTCAGAGCCTCCGGCTCCAATTCCAACGGATGTACTGGAATGGTGGAAGGTCAACAGTGCGCGATACCCGTGGCTGTCTCTGATGGCTAGGGATTTCCTGACAGTGCAAGCAACTTCAGTGGCACCGGAAGAACTGTTTTGCAGCAAAGGCGATGAGATACACAGGCAAAGATTTTGCATGCCGCACGATAGCACACAATCTCTGCTATGCATCAGGTCATGGTCTCACAGTGGAATTAGGTTGAAGTATAGGTCGACTGAGATCGATTACGAGAGGTTGATGGAATTGGCAGCGGCTGATAACAGCATTGCAGGTTTTGACAGGAAACAAAAATGACCATATTTATATTTACAAAGGTGGGAGAATTTGGGTCTAATCTTAAAGGGGACAATGTACTTTAGATTTTTTATTTAGTGTTCTGTTCATGGTATGTTGTTTTAGTGTGCTGTAATATGTACGAGTGAATGTACAGTGTAGGAAGTGAAGAAGATTTTATTCATGTTTCAACTTAATTAAGCATAACTAGCTTCTTGTTGTTCCTAAAGGGAAGTGCATGCAAATTAATCATAAGAATAATAATTATCTGACTTGTGAAATAACATTGCATAATTATGAAAACAATGACATTCATAATTAAATAAAGATGAATTATGAAAATATGATCAGTGTTCAAATTTTCATTTTTGTCAGATCATTTTTTCTTTTAAATTGTTCACATAATCAACGTGGAGTGATTTGAAAATAATTTAAGATTAAACTAGAATATTGTACTTAGTATTAAGTGACTAAAACAAGACATTGAAAGTACATAGGGAATCCAGTTGTTAAATATATGATACGGAACTTCTGAGGTCCCATAATCAGTTACTGTGACAAAAAACTGAGCTCGATCAGACAAAATATATCATGAGTTTTCTTATAACTATTATACAAAGAATATACAAGATACAACCTGTGCAAGATCTCCAAAACAGTAAGAGGTGAAGTATATTGATCAAAAGGAATTTAAATCTTACACATCTATAAACCTTATACTTGTAGAATCATGAAGTCAAAATCCTTGTACTTGCAAGTATTATTTACCCTGAGAAAGAAATCGGAACCCGAGAGCACATCTACATCCATATTTGCTCTCTCCTGTACTCTCGCACAATAACTGCAACGCTTGTGGGTGGAATCTACCATAACACAATAACATCTGTCAATAGTTTATAACTAGCAAGCGATAATAATGATGTTAGATGTGAAGGAGGATGCTGACTAACAATGATTCTATTTTAGCTTCAATCTTCAACTGATAATTATCTTAAACTATTATGAACCTCAACTATGACCATAATCAGTTTAGAGCCTTCCATCCAAATCTTAGTCCATATGGCAGAACATACAACACAACTTGCAAACAAGGGAAGGGGGAAAAGGAAAACAAAAGAATTCGCCAATGAATGGATGCCATGTAAAAGTTCAGAATTTACTATCATAATTACTATTCCGATCAGCATCCACTGTAGCAAACAAGTTACACAACTTCTCACACAAACTTGGACAAAAGGGATTATATTTGTGTTACTTTCACTATGAAGCCTTGAGGGGCAAAATTTGTACATTTTTATAGACCAAAAACCTAGTTTTCCTAATATAATCAGTATACCGTATTCAAACATCTTACTTTCGGGCAACAATACACCATTTGCACCAATTTGACGCTTGCAAACTGCATTGGTATAAAGTCCCGAACTGAACAAAAATAGAAAAAAGATGTATATATAAAGGGGATAGTCAACCCAACAATTATTCAGGTTGACCTTTTAAAATTTCAGCTTGTGAGCATTTGGCCATATGGTTGTCTGTCGTGGTTATATTAAATATCAATAGGAAAAAAGCTGCATACAAAGGAGTCAAACTCAACTATTAAAGTTGACATTATGTAGCTTGATTATAAGATTCTACAAAAACCTTATGAAAAGTAGCAAAGACATCTTGGGGTGTACTAAAGTTCTAACAACTAACTTATGGAGATATATTATTAGTAATCCATAGATAATTAACCAACTAAAGTGACAAAGAGATGCTTATTTCATATCATAGATAGAAAGAAAGAAATATCCTTCTGAAGGTTCCTAGTCAAACAATGGAATTAAATTTGGACATCTGATTCAACTAAGACTCACCATGCCATAATCCGTGACAATCATAGAGATGTAATCAGGAGGAGTTGCATCATACCTGTTCAAAAATCACATGAAATAGACCAATCAAAACAAATTAGTCTGTCTAATTTTCTCTTTCATACATCTTCAAAACTTACATTAAATTAAGAAGTTGCATATTTTCCTTATTGGCCCAATTTTCCAGATAATTCACATCCATTCGTCCAGGAACCTTGGCAATAGAATTTGGGTCACCTGCAAACAAATTGAATATGCTCAGAGCAGTGTTGGCAATCCAAGATGAACAAGAAAAATAAAATACATTGAAGAAGACATACCTAGCTCATTAAAACAAATCGAATCAAGCAACACCCTTTCATGAAACTTATATGCTTCACAACAGATTAAGACTGGAACATGAAAGGCGTGAGCAACCATAGCAACAGAAGCAGTCCCAACCCTTGAAAACACAGTTCCGTTAGATAATATCGATGAAGCCCCTAGGAAAACTCGCGTGACCTCATGCATTATGTAAGATACAGCATTAATATGGGTGTATGTACAGCTCAGGCCCTTCGCAACCAGCCTACGAAGTAATGCTTTCCCTTCAAATTTTGGACGTGAGTCCACTATCACAACACGGAACTGCATCCCAAGCTCATAGGCATGTAACAGAATCATCTCAACAACACAAGACGATCCATATGTGAGAATCACGTCCCCATGCCTGACCTTTTTAATAGCATGCCTGACTATCACTTTATCAGCTAGTACTATCTTCTCATTTATGAACCGATCAATATCCGAACAAAGCGTAGCTTTTGCTTCTAATTCAGAAATAGTCAAGGGCAATTTGGTAATGCGGCTTTTTAGGAACCTGATAGCATTCCCCATGCTGATGGATAACGGCCTGCATTCTGCCAAAAATGAAACAAAACTACTGATTTTTGCAGTTAAATCCCTAGCAAGTGTTTTCTCTGGAGGTGTAGAGTAGTCTTTAATGGCTTCTTGAAATGCTTGAAGCATCCCAATACAACGAGCATTACCTCCACACAGATCTCCTGCCAAATACATCAATCCAGCCTGAAAAATATTCATATCTATATTACTAAACAATCACATGACAAATTTGCATTTCCCATCATAATCCTAGTAAGAATATGAAACCAAATTATATTACCAGTACGACAAATTATTATAAAAGGGGTACATAATTAGATAGAAATAGAATTACAAGAAGTTGAACTTCATTTTCCTGCAGTTAGGCAATAAAATTATTAAAACCCAGTGTCTGGATAGATTTGCATAATGGATGTTTGGAATTACTGAGTGAAATTTTTCAAAAGTTCTCTTGTCTGAAATATGATCTCCCTCAAAAACAAAATAGTTAGTTTACAGTAAAAATTATCCTTATTTAACGAGGCTTAATCTTATTCAGCAATGATCTACATTGTCTAAGAACTGTTTTGATGTCTATGAATATGATTTAGCGCACCATCACAAGATTCAAGTTTGATTGTTGAAATTCTTGGTAACAAAATGAACAGGTGAACTACTATTCCAATATGGTCAAACAAGGTTGTACATGCTGAAAATAAATAATGAAGTCGTGTAATTCCATAAACAAAGTACCTTGTGCACAGAAGGGTGCAATAGATCAATTTGGAAAAATTTGGACTCAAGATCAAGAAGCCTAGTTTCGTATTCATACTGAGGTAAATGTTGAAACATTTCAACCCTGTTTCTAGCTTCACTTTGATTAACCATTGCACGTCTCTTAGCCTTTTCAACTCTGTTCTTATCATCAAATTGCATGCGTGGGAGAGGAATATCTTTCTTTCTTTCCTTCTCTGAAAGATGATCGCTTCCTTTCTTTTCAGAAGCTACTACTGAGGGTGTAACATAGGAAATATCTTTCTTTTTGGAAGGCTTCATCACCGTTTTACCAAAAGCAGGCCCACCACCAGCAGATTTATTTTCATCACCTATAACAATACCAGTGTTTACAAATGAAATACGACGCACTAACAGATGTTAAATACAGCCCGAATAACTACCCAATAACAAGATATACTACATGTAAATAGCTGCCGAACTTCGTCATCTTATAAGCATTTTATTCATGTACAAGTACAAACAAGTAGAAGATCCCTCTAGAATGATATACAATGCCATGTTAAGTACCAACTAACAAATGAAAGCACATCGACTCTAGCAGATGAATGGTCTCACTCTTAAGAATTGTGTTTAGAAACTAAAACATGGTTTGGTTTTTATCACCATTAAATGCACTGGATAAGTTTGATGCTTGAATGCAGCTCCAAATCACTAATGTAAGTGAAATGAGCCACAAGATAAGATTCTGAATAATTTTTATTTCCTAGGAATTCAAAATGAAGAGTCAAACTGTCATAGCTTACGAAATAATTTCAATTAATGTGACAACTCTCTTACGTCAGAAAGAAGATGGTCAACTCTCTTAAGAATTGTGTTTAGAAACTAAAACATGGTTTGGTTTTTATCACCATCAAATGCATTGGATAAGTTTGATGCTTGAATGCAGCTCCAAATCACTAATGTATGTGAAATGAGCCACCAGATAAGATTCTGAATAATTTTTATTTCCTAGGACTTCAAAATGAAGTGTCAAACTGTCATAGCTTACGAAATAATTTCAATTAATGTGACAACTCTCTAACGTCAGAAAGAAGATGGTCAGCTGAAAATTATACTTAATGTCTTTTTGATCGGCGAAAATTATACTGAATGTCATTTGTTTGTTTCTGTATTGACCACTATATTGTAGACTTGGGATAGAGCTATAAACGAAACAAAAGTCAGGAGATATCAACTGCAACTTAACAACTATCCCAGATGAATGTAAAATGTTATGACCTTTTGCAGCAGCCTTGGCAGCTCGTTGTGACTCCTGAAAGATACGTCTTTCAGCTCTAGTTGTTTGGGATTTCAGTGGGTTTGGTTTTGATAGGGGTTTGGTTTGCAAATCTTTAACAGCCCCTCCTCTCTTTTCTGCATTCACATATGCACAGTTCTTTTGTTAATATTACATGATGAACCATGATCAGAATAGTATCTTAGTCACAGAAGTAAACATGACTACGAAGTGTTAAACATGTATTAAGTGCCAATCAACAAACTGAGCTTTATTTCATTATTATGACCATGTTTGGACGGCAAAACCTTGGCAGGATTGAGCAGCCAAAGAGTCATCTTTCTTGTCTCTCTCACAAATTTACAGGTATGCTCTACCATTAAAAGGCCTCCATAAACAATCATAATTGAGAATAAATGAAACAATTTATGTATGCCACATCACGAGCTTGCAAACATGAGGGTTTATAGGTTTACATTAGAATTGCACAAAGTTTGTGCAACCCCATATAGTTTTACATCTTAAGCACTTCAATGGGTCCAAACATGCAAATAAAAGTAAAGGGAGAGAGAATGGTCAAATTGCATGTTTTGAAGATTAGAAAGATGTCTAAGGGCATTTCAGTTTTTTCAATTAAACTTTATAAGGGTAAATTTCAAAAAAAGTACAGTTAAGTTGACATGAATATTACTCACACAAATACGGTTAAGTTGACCCGAATATTACTTGCCCACTCGTGTTTGAAGAGTACCTGTTGGAAATGGAGTTAGTGGGTTGTGTGCCATAGCATCGGTTGGTCCTCCAGAAGTGACAAGCGGCAAATCAAATCCATCTAAAGTGGAAGAGAGTGTTGCGGAAGAGCTTCTGGGCAAAGCCCCGAGCAGAGGAATGATGATAACCGGGTCGGAGTCGGAGGCTGTGGATTCTGGCGGGTAGGAGCGCGTGCGAGCGGGAGGTGGGGCGTTGGCGGTGAAGAAGCCAACCTTGCGCACTTTCGGATCGATCACGGATCGGCTGCTGCGACGCGCCTCCATCCACTTAAGCAACTTCCTTATGTCTTGTTGCCCTTCACTTGAGTCAGTGGATACAGAATAATCAGAGAGAGGTTGTTGGACTTGGACCAACTCTGCTTAGCTTACTACTTTTCAATTCTATTACAGGTAAAATAGATAGTCCACTTGCTCATCTTAACACTTCACTACCTTTTCACACGTCACTTTAAAAAATAGGAAAAACCTCAAATAATTATACCTAAAATTGGGTGATTTTCAAACGATTTCGCCTATTTTTTTTTCATTTCAAGAATATCCCAAAATCACAATTTCTTCACGGTTAGTAGAAACGTTAAAAAAACTAAAATGTCCTTAAATGTATTTTAAAATTTCAAGGTGTGCTCTTTTGAAACCACCCCCTCCTAATTCTATCCCTCTCATTCGAATTATGGCTTCCCAATCGACAAAACTCATTTTCCATTCCAACAAAAGAATCATTTCCTTATCATCTCTCGCGCTTCTTCTCCTTCTTTCTCGTTGCCATCCCCGAGAATCGGTACGCAGAAGGCTGAATCTTGCGTCAATTAGGGTCTCGAACTCTGCTCCCGATGATGCATATGTTTCTCGATCTCAATCAAACTGTTCTTGTTAGAGTCCCACATCTGAAAGATGTGAAACTATTCACCAACTTATATAACAATCTGGGCCTCCACCTATCAGTTTAAGCTTTAAGGTGGGTTGAGATTCTGATACGGTATCATAGCTTGGTTCCATCTTGGACGTGCATATACCATCGGGCCTAAAATCCCATGGATCATGCGTCCGCTCTATATCTGCCCCCATTCGTCTGTTTCCACGTGCACATTTCGAACCAGCTTGCACGTGAGTGAGGGTGTTAGAGTCCCACATAATATGTGGATCTATTCACCAGCTTATATAACAATCTGGGCATCCACCTATCAGCTTAAACTTTTAGAGGTGGATTGGGCTTCGGATAGTTCTTATTTTTTGAACTGGGTTTTTAGTGAATTGGGTTTTCATATTTTGGTTGCTTCACTGCACTGTGTGCTCGATTTGGTGTTGAATTGCTCATGTTTGGAGAAATTTTCACTAAAGCGGAATTTAGTAAGTCCAATTCTTATTTTAAGATAATTTTTTTCATTTGTGCGGTCAGATTTGCTTCAATATTAAATTAAAAGCATTGAAACTATCTATGAAAAAATTATGAAACCAGAAATTAAAAAATAACCATCAATAAGATAAAATAAGAAATACAACATGAGTATTGATCTTCACATGTCATAAAATCAATACATCTTTTGTCAAATTCAAAGAGCGAGTGGGTAATCGATCTTGATCATATTTGGTTAGAGTCGCCTGATTTCATATTCAACTAAAATCAACGGCAATATCAAGAACAACCTTCTCAACTCAAACTCTTATACATAGTGGGCTTGGGCTTTAAACAATAGGTGTGGGCGGTTCGGTTATTTGCGAGTTAGTACATCTTAAAACCGCAATCAACCCATAATTATGCGGGCCCAATCTTTTTCACCCGTGACCCAACCTACAACCCGCGGGTGAGGCCCGAAGAGGTTGCGGGCCATGCGAATGGGCGGGTGGGCCGGGTTGTGGTTGAATCTTGAACACCCCTAGTTGCGACAGAGCAGCGCCCAAATGAGCTTGCGCGAGTAACTTGCTGCCTCCCTTCTCCCCTATTCTAGAGCCCTCCTATACCTCCTCTACAAAATGGCTACGAACTAGGTAAGGATGGTCACCGGAGTGCAGCGACACCGCTAGTGACCTTGGAAAACCCTAGATTTGAGAGAGTTTAGAGAGAGAGCACTTGGTTGAGTTTCGTTGGGGTTTGATCCTTGAGTGAGTTAATTTTGAACTACTTGTTTGAAGAATTGTGAGTTTTTTTGTTTGTTTGTAATTTTCAAATAAGTACTTGTAATTTTGGTTTTTTGAAATGGGTTTACCGATTTTGATCGCTTCACTGCACACTGTGCTCGATTTGATGTTGGGTTGCTCATGTTTTCTAAAAAATCACCATATGGTTTGTGCTTGAACTAGTTTAGTATAATTGAGAGTCACTCGTATAAAGAACTCTGAGTTTTCTATTGTTGTCGGGGATAATTTTACCTAGCATCCCATAGAATAAGCAGAATCTTACATGACACCCTCTAGAATTTTTCATCTCACCTGCACTCCCTTACTTTGGCTATTAATTCACCTGTGCATTTTTTGTTACCTTTCGTCCATCTCCATTCAAAATTGTGGTCAAAAATACAAAAATGCCCTTACTATTGTTTTAAATTTTCAAATGTTCATTTTTTTTTCATATCTCACCATTTCTCTCTTCTTTCCCAACCATCTGTTTTTTTCTCACACTCTTCCGATCCTTCACCTCCATCAATCAAGATCTAAATCAAGATCTCTCATTAACAAATCAAGACTAAAAAATCAAAACTTATATGCCAAAAACAGAACCCAAATTTGATGTGGGTTCTTGTTTTTAGGGGTTTTTAGCATATGAGTTTTGATTTTTTTTAATCTTGATTTGTTAAGGAGAGGTCTTGATCTCATATAATTTTCTTTAGCCTTGATCTCATTAATCGAAGAAGCATCATGAGATCTCATATGATTGTTTTTTGGTTCACAAATTGGAAGCCGTGCAAATGTATTTTAGGGAAACCATAATTTTTCTTCTTAAGAGTTATAAATAAGGTGAACATTAATTTAAGTGCATTATCAATTGACATGTATTGACCGGTTGATGCATAAACATTAAAATAATCCGCTTCAGTATACCTAAGTATACACGATTTCAAAATTAGTACCCCAAATTTGAATTTTTTTTTACAGATACCCCGAATACTTTTAAGTTACACTTAAAAAGTAACTTTCGTTAAATCTAACATAATTGATGTGCAAAAGTTCCAAAATACCCTCATTGTTTAATTTCGAAATAGTGTAATAAATTGATACATATGAAATGTCCATTTTACCCTCATTTAAATAACAAATTTAACTTATATCTTAAGGGTGCAATTGTCTTATCAGGTGAAGAAAACAAAAGGTTAAAAACATTAAAAATTGATGATAAGATGAAAGTTTTGCCCTCATTGAATCTCTCTACCTCTGTCACTCTCCCTCTCGCCAGGGACGTTCTCCGACTTTTCCAGAACCCACCTCACATGTAGTGCATATTATTATCATCATAAAACATATCCCATAAGAAAGCACTATTAATATTAGTCACCCAACTCAAATTCAGTACAGTCAATGAGTAAATAAGAGATAAAACCAGTCCTAGCTACAAATCATGTAAAATAATCAACTACCTAAGCTTCACCACACCACAGAGCAATTACACGAGGATGAGAACTCCAGTCTATGCCCAAGGGAAGCGGCGACTTTCTGTCGTGCGGTGCTTGGGCGGGCTAGGGCTATGATTCGTCGAAGCTCAGGTACCTTCACCGTCATCATCGTCGCTGTCATTATCAGTGACAACCCGTAAACCCACTCCTTGAAATACCCGCAAGATACCGGGTGCCTCTCGGGTCTGCGAAGATGGCGATTGTAGGTCTAGCGGCAAGTAAATTCTGACTTAATACCTGGGTTGAACTCTCCGGGATTGAACGTGGGATCAAATTGTCTAGATTGTGTGTAAACTAATCTAAGTTTCCTAGCAAGTTGTATGGTTTTTGAATTATCAATTTTCAAGTAACGAAAGGAAAATGACGAACTAAATGAACATGCAATAGTAAAGTGAAGCGATGTGTTTCTCAAGTCAATGAAGAACCATGAGTGTTGACTTCCTATTCAAAATTATGTTATCGAAGTCATAATATTGGAACTACTATGATATGTTGCCCTAAGTTCTAGACCGTTGTGTTCGCCTCTCGACATTGAACACAAAACCCCTACCCATGAATTGTCTCTCGGCATCCTCAACGGCTCAGGAAGGCCTTAAACCCAACTATCACAAGGCTAGAGACTCATTAGACCGATTATCTCCATCCACCAAATCTCTAGGTGATTATCAAGCCTTAGACTAATTATACTCTTGTAGCAATTAATCTAAACCACAATTATCTAGTAGATCAAGCTAGATATTCAATTCACAACCAATAATCAACCCACAAGCATATAAGCAAAACCAATGCATTGATAAAACAAATATTCAAATCATCCATCAACACCCATGGTTGTAGGTTTTTAGCTTACAACCATGGCTAAATCTTCAATCATAGACAAAAGAAGAGTCATAATAACAAGATTAAAAGCTAAAAGAGTAAGAAACCCTAAACCCTCAATCTTGCTACCAGCTCCCAACTTGAGAATTGATGGTGGAGATGGTGAATAATGCTCTCATCTTTCTTGAGTGCTCCTAAATCCAAGATTCCTTGAAGCTTTGTGGTCTCCAAGTCCTTCAATTACTTTCAAGTGCAAGAGAAAGGTAGAAGAAGAGCTGGAAATGGTGTTGTGATGTTCAAATTTTGGCCTCCAAAAAGTTTCCATATGAAAAATGGGTTTTCAAGTCTTTAAATACGCACAGGAAATTGGCGTGTCACGATCGTGCCACGGCCGTGACTGCAATCGTGACACAGAGTGTGTCACGATACCTTGGCACGATCGGGCCTCCAACTCCTTGTTGCTGTTGTGTGCCTCGCTCGTCACGATCGTCCCTTTGCCCAATCTGTCATGATCGTGACTCACCTAGTCACGATCGTGCTTCTCTCTATGCTACGATCGCTGCTCTGTCGCGCTCCGCATCGTAGCGACGTTCTGTCCATCTGGGAAAATAGTTGTCACGATGCCATGACATAGACATATTTTCAAATCCTGAGCTTACTTCTCGAGCAAGCAACGAGCTCCAGATCTCCAAAAATTCTGATTCTTTCGCTTAAATCTGTGAAATATTCTAAAAGACACACCGCGTAAAAATAAACATTTCAGCTCTCATCAGCCTGGTACGAGGGCAAAAAGTGTGATAATGTGTGGTCTAGTGGGCCCAAAAGGGGACTAATTGACCCCACATCATCACCCCACACTTTCCACACCCCAACCAGAAACAATCCGAACACAATCCAACAACTACGTAGATTACAAGAAAACATTATTACAATACAAAAATCGCACCGAAGGCGCAAAATTACAAACAAAAACAATTCAAACTGCATATTACAATTCAAAATTACACATGCCATGTACGCAACTAGAACCCCCAAAACCAACGAAATCGAAACAGCAAGAAAACCTAGCGTACCGACAACACAACCATTCCACAAAGAACTGCTCCACGAAACAGGAGAGACTGGTCGCGCGAGAAAACGATGCCCATCTGGTAGTTGCTCCTCGTAACGCTTTTCAACAGAATAATAGCCCTCCAACACATAGTTGAAAAAATAGAAAGTGGGGAAAGACCTCATATGAAACATGCCACATCAGCAACCCTACATATTGCTTATATATATAATATATTTTATTTCTTTTATCTTATTTTAAGCAATCTAGATGCATTCTCCATATCACATTCAATTTTAATTGAGGCCCCTTTAACTTATAGTACATATGCTACTGTTTGTAATGTGAGACTTAGAATTTTGTAAAGATGCTTTTTTAACACTATTACCAACATATACAATATTTTGGATGACAGACAACATGACCAAACTAAATGTCTTGAGAACTTAATGGTTGTATTGATAAAATTAAACTCTAATCAGTGTTGTAGAAATTGCTAGTCGCCGGTCAGTTGGACAGGGCCTTTAGGGCCTAATCGAGAAATAGAAGGATTTTTTTATTATATATTTTTCTACTTATATTAAATAAATTAATATGCTTATTCAATACAAATATATATATTATGTTATATGAAATAATAATAAAATATTTCAAATTACTTTCAAAACTTATATTTCAATCAACAAAACTCATCTTATAGTTATCAAAACTTAGAATCGATTGTCAAAACTCATATTTTAAAATCCTTACAACAAAAGTTATGAGTAATAAATCATAATCCAACAAGAAATACAAAGTCATGACTTACAATAATTCAAATTCCTTTCAACAAATCAAAAGTGTACTTAAAGCTCAAAAGAATTACCTAAAAATGCATTTACGTGGAAAGCTTCTCAAATATTTGATTTTTCTTTAATTTTAGAAAATAGTTAATTAGTCTTATCCGAACCGGCCCGACTCGGCCTGCCTCGCTTGACCAAAATCGCGATGGCATATCGATTTCGACGCCTTGTCGGCCGACTAGGCCGAAATCTACAACATTGACTCTAATTAGTGGCAACCCCAAACTCCAACCAATCAAAACTCAATTACTTAATTTGAAAATTAAAGATTTGACCAAAGTATTTTATACCTTTTACTATGAGCTAAATATTTTCCACCATTCCTTTTAGAGAAAATGTCACATGGCTACAACTAAACATAGCTATTTTGAACTTGACTGCGCCTAAATACTTTTTAGGCATGGTGGATACCAAACTATGGCAAAATGGGCACCGTTACATCTTCTGTTACATTTTATTTTATTTTATTTTATTTTTATTTTGTGAAAATACTAAAATACCCTTAACAGATTAATGGTTTTTTAAAATGAATTGAAAACACTTAAATGTCCCTCACTTTCATTCAAATTTTCAAATAAATATCATCTCTCTCTGGTCCTCCTCTTCTTAAGACAATCCACCAATTATTATTAATTTTACCACTATTTTCTTAGGAATCAAACAAATTCATGCACAATTTTAATCGATTTCAAACAATTTCAAACCTATTTCAGGGAGGCCAGCTAATTCAAACAATTTCAATCCCTATTAGGTGTAGCCAGCTAATTTGGTTTCGTCTTGGAGTTGTGCCTGTGGCCAAGAGAGACACCGCGCAAGATGAGCCCGTCAAGTCCCTAGAAGGCTCGAGATAAACCTATACACGATGGCGGGTTTGGAGATCAGGAGCGTTTGCGGCACCAACAAATTGCTCTCACCTCTTTCCATAACCATTTGCTTGCAACGGAAATCACCAGAAACAGAGCTTCAGAATTCTTCACATCTGTGAAAAGTTCGAGTTATATGTGAGAAGCTCGATTTCGACGAGAATAACGCCTAGATCTTCAGAAATTTGCGTCCAAAAGATCGATTTTGAATCAATTTTTTGATTTCGGTTTTTTAATAGAAATTAAAAAACTGACCCACAAATCAAACAATCGATTCATAAACGATCCCTGAGTTTCTAATCGATTTCTGAGTTTTTTTACGACCCAAAAATCAAACAATCGATTGTTCGATTCTAGATTCAACACGTTCAACTTTTTATTTGATTTTGACTAAAAATACCCTTGTATTCTTGTTTGCACTAAGTCATCGGTCTAAAAGTAGAACTAGCGAGAGATAAAGGAGAAATGTGAGAGATGGAACCAGAGATAGATATACAACGAATAGAGGTGCGAGAGGTAGTTAGGAGAGAAGAGGTGAGAAAATCTCGACGAATCGAAACTCACCCACTCCCGAATACACGACAAGTGCCTTAATCGTCAAGTAATAATGGGATAATTATGTCTTGGAATTGTCGATCCCACGAGGAGGTAGTAGCTAACAAGCGCTAATGGTTAAACGTGTTGGGATCAAGCAATTAACATGAAAATGGGGGTTTCTCTAAATTATCACTACTCCTAATTCAATTTCTCAATAATCTCATTTCAGGCATTTAACTCTAATTTAACAATTCCGATCCCTAATCAAGCATTCTCAATCCCAACATCACATTGAAATAATCAATCTCAACTCAATCATGCAATCCTAACAAGAACTCAATTCATACAATTAATCCTAACATCCAAACTCGCAATTTCAGAAACAATCTCAATAATCCTAAAATCAATATCCCAATAACAATCTCAAGTTCATATAATCACAAAAACTTCAATATCGCATCAATTCTACACTAATAAAACACAATCACTAATATGAGAAATGAGTAAGAAAACTTAGATGATTAAACGTTGAAGCCCACAATCTTCTTCTCCAATCTCCTATTCGATCTCTCCTCTTCCCACTCTTGAACGATTCCTACGACTCCAAATTGATCCAACACACTTACTTTCGAACCATAACTTAGTATTTATAGGAGAGCTTACATAGAGGGCAAAATGGGAAAGAAATATTAAATTCCGAAACTGATCGTGCAACCTGCCGGATTGACCATATCTGGACAAATAAGGTTAAAAATGAAGAGATTGAATTTGGGAGGACAATGAATTTTCGACTATATCAAGAGGGGTAGTGTTTTGAAAATGAAATCAATAGTTAAGGAGATTAAAACTCTTAAATATATTTTAGTCTTTTTCACAAAATTAAAAAAAATAAAAAAACTAACGAACCTGACAAAATAAGTAACAGTGACATTTTGCCAATATCTAGTAAAAAAAATATTTAAGTATAGTTATGTGCAAAATAGCTGATTTTCTAAGTGAAGTTTTCATTCTTTTTAACAAACATAAGTGAAAACGAGGTAAAGTTATATTTGGACGTCTGATGACGAAATCTATATATATCTAAAAGGAAAATCCTCACATGTGCCACGTGACGTCTACTTTCAATAGTTAGAGTATTATTCTATTTTATAGAATTTATGATTTAAATTATTCGTTAATTCCAATAAAGAAATTTAATATAGATTAGAATTTTGTTGGATTACAACGAATAAATTTAATATAGATTATGATTTTGTTGGATTACAATTCTTTTCCTAAACTAATTTGAATACCTAATGATAATAACAAACAAATTTAATATCAAT
>JAYMTP010001005.1:0-27098 GCA_036897365.1 Geranium brycei | reverse complement strand
CTGTCTTTTATAACTGCTGTCTTGAATCGGTGTTCTCATAAGTGCGGATTGTCACAGGAATTGTTCCAACATTATCTGTGACATTCCGCTTAAGCAGAATTAATAAATTTCATAATCTATTGAGTTTTGCCTCGTTGATATATATATATAATATATTCAATAATTCATATTAGAGGAATTCAAATTCTTGTTTTTCTAAAATATGTGACTATGAATTAAATATGCTACTGAGTTATATCGAATCCGTTATTGCGAATTGAAACTATTCAATATTTAAGGTAAGTTCTTGTCATATTTCATCTAATCTCAATTTTGAGTAAATTTGGGGATGATTTGTTCCAAATGATTGAATGTTAATTGTTTTGAGTATTTTTACTCTTTATTTGGGTTTGTTAATAATTGTTGTGGTTGTTGTTGTTCTTGTGTTTCTGGTTTTCTACACTTTATTTATGTTTAATTTAAATTACTATTAGATTCTAATTTATAATATAAATTCTATCATAATTTATAAATTTAATATTGCTGAATTTTGGTTGCTTATTTGCTGAATTATGACAGTGTCGGTGCCTAATTTGTATTGTCGAATTTTGTGACAGAAACATTACTATTCAATGAGTTGCTTATATGTTTTACTAATTTTAGAATTATTTTTGTTAGATATTGTTCCCAATTACCAAAGGTTATGTGTTTATTTATATACCGAACGCATATCTAAATTAGGTAAATTTAAAAATAAATAAATGTTTTTCATTTTATACATGCTTCCCGTTTCTTAAATAATATATTATGAAAGACATTATGTACCAACCAATGGTAATTTCATTGTATCTCGATTACAGTTATGCAAATTGAAATATTTATATTTAAAATGTAAGAGAAGTCATCATGATGCAACTTAAAGGTTGGGTTAGACCAAAATAAGCTCGATTAGACATGAACAAGTGAATACTTTATACTGTTATTACATATATAATGCGTGTCATGTATTTATTTTAGTTGGATAAGGCTCATATTCCATCCTTTTACCAATTAATAACATTGTTGGAGGGAGTACCGTTTTTATATAAAACAAAAGACCCCATTTACAATTTTTGCTATATACCCCAACATTTGTCGAGTCAGTCATGCTCTAAATACTTTTAATACTCCAAAACAGTAATTGAAAAGTATTACTACCCACACTCCCTACAAAATGTAAACAAAATACGTATTAAACGCACAAACTTTTTCACTTGGCTAGAAAAGGAGGTAATGTGCATTGGGGTGAGTCTATGAGGCTTGGACTTCACCTCTCAGATGAAGAACATGTCATTCTCCAAATCAGCATGCAGCTTGTAGAAACCCTTAGCTATAGATGAGCCAAAAGATGAAGACTGTGACGAAGAAACCTTCTCAATTTATGACATTACTTAACATTAAAACAATACGATTTGGAATTAGTATACTACTGTGGAGCTCGCTTCTTCCTACCCGAACAATGTCTAACAACTCTATTTATACTTGAGCCAACCTCTAACGGATGGTTAGGATCATTTCTCAATAGAATTTTCTTCTAGAGAAATCTCAAAACTATCATACTAAGAAATACTTGACTAACACTCTAGATTATGCCTGGCGTGAGCCAAAGGCCTCCTCCAATACGTTCTAGAGTGTTCCACACTGCTTTCTCGTGCGACTGGACACGGGACGTTCCATGTTGATAGACTATAAAATAGTCAACACCACTATCCAATCGTAATCTAATTTGAGCAAAAATACTGGGACATCTGGGACATGCCATACTTAGTTCTCTTCGAAACACTGATTTGATTCACTGTAATAAAGCTAAAACTTCGTTTTGTCATTCTTGTCCTTTAGGAAAACACATCAAACTGCCATTTCTTGATTCAATGTCTTCTACTGCCATGCCATTTGATATTATTCACAGTGATTTGTGGACATCTCCAGTCTTGAGTTCTAATGGGCATCGTTATTGTGTTTTTTCTTGGATGATTATAGTAATTTTTTCTTGGATGATTATAGTTCACGTGCCTCATGTACTACCATCTCTCAAGTTTACAGACATATTCACCAAAAACTTCTCGACTCTTCTCTTTGAAGACTTTTGTTCCAGTCAAAGCATTCAGAATCCTACTGCTCCGACTGCGAACGCGTGTTAGATATATTATTATTCTTATATTATATATTACCTATATTATATCTTTCCTATTGTCATATTAGGGTTAATATTATATTTCCTTATTGTATTCTATTGTTCCTTATATAAAGGAAACTCCTATTGTAATTCATCATCAAGTATTCAATAATAAACTCTTTCACTAAGTCCCAAGTTTACTCCATTTTCCTCTTCTTCAAAGCTTTTGTCCGAACTCAATTCGAAAGAGATATCAAGAATATTTAATGTGACAATGGGCGGGAATTTGATAATGGACATTTTCAATCCTTTTGCACAACCAATGACTTGACCTTTCCTTTTTCATGCCCCCATACATTACCTCAAAATGGTAAGGCGGAACGAAAAATAAAATCCATTAACAACATTGTGCGTACATTACTTGCCCATGCATGCATGCCTCCCACGTTTTGGCATCATGCCCTTCAAATGGCTACCTATCTTCTAAATATTCTTCCTACGAAACTTTTGGGCTTCAACTCCCCTACTCAAATCCTCTATCAAAAGACTCCTTCCTACTTTCATCTTCGGGTTTTTGGGTGTTTGTGCTATCCTTTCTTCCCATCTACAACTATTAATAAATTACAAGCCCGTTCTACCCCTTGTGTTTTTCTGGGATATCCATCTAATCATCAGGGGTACAAGTGTTATGACTTGTCAAATAAGAAAATAATCATCTCAAGGCACGTCATATTTGATGAGGAACACTTTCCATTCTCCAAAATTCATACTCCCAATTCCACTTCTTATGAATTTTTGAACAATGGACTATCACCCTACCTCTTGCAATTTCTTACCACTCCAAATCCTAGCCCAGATCACGTTGAGACTGCAGCTAGACCCATCACCCATGTTGTCCCGCGAGCCCCATCTCATGTGGCTTCGTCGCCGAGCCAGCATGTTGCTGGCGCCTCCTCCATAGCCCAATCATCCACTACGACCGTCCCACCCGTTCAACAGCCAACCCGCATGACCACTAGGAGCCAACATGGAATTCGCAAGATCAAACTCCCATTTAATTTAAGCACTTCCACAACATCTATTTCGCCCATTCCGCGAAATCCTGTTAGTGCTTTAAATGATCCGAATCGGAAAGCTGCCATGGTTGATGAATTTGATGCTCTTATTAAAAATAAGACGTGGGAGTTGGTGCCCCGTCCACATAATGTTAATTTTATTCGTTCTATGTGGATTTTTCGACATAAAAAGAAATTTGACGGTTCATTTGAGCGGCACAAAACTCGTCTTGTCGGTGATGGAAGGTCTCAACAGGTTGGCATTGATTGTGACGAGACATTTAGTCCGGTTGTCAAACCATCCACTATCCGGACTGTTTTGAGCATTGCCTTGTCCCATTCTTTTTACATCCACCAGTTGGATGTAAAAATTGCCTTTCTTCATGGCAATCTTCATGAGACAGTTTACATGCATCAACCAATGGGTTTTAAGGATTCTACTCATCCAGATTATGTTTGTCTCTTGAAAAAGAAATTATATGGGCTTAAGCAAGCCCCACGAGCATGGTACCAACGATTTGCTGATTTTGTCAACACCATTGGTTTCTCTCACAGCCGCTCTGATCATTCACTATTCATTTATTGTCATGGTGTTGATATCGCTTATATTCTGCTCTATGTTGATGATATAATTCTCACAGCTTCTTCAGATGCTCTCAAATTATCATTCATGTCCTTGCTCAGCGCCGAGTTTGCTATGAAGGATTTAGGTCCTTTGACCTATTTTTTGGGTATCGCAGTTACCCGTACTCCAGGTGGCATGTTTCTTTCTCAGAAAAAACTATGCAGCAGATATCATCCAGCGTGCGGGCATGACTAACTGCAAACCCAGCCATACTCCAGTTGACTCACACGCCAAGCTTGGCTCCTCGGCTGGGGATTCTTGTGATGATCCTTCTCATTATCGTGCCCTTGCCGACGCCTTACAATATCTCACCTTTACACGACCAGACATCTCTTATGTTGTTCAACAAGTGTGTCTACACATGCACAACCCGAGAGTCGAGCACATGAATGCTCTCAAGCGCATTGTGCGTTATATTCAAGGTACCGTTGATTTCGGCCTACATCTGTATAAATCCACCATCGGTTCTCTTGTCTCCTACACAGGTGCAGATTGGGGTGGTTGTCCAGATACTCGCCGATCCACCTCTAGTTACTGTGTGTTTCTCGGTGACAACTTAATTTCCTGGTCGTCCAAACGCCAACCTACTCTCTCCAAATCGAGTGCTGAAGCAGAATACAGAGGAGTTGCCAATGTCGTATCTGAATCCTGTTGGCTCCGCAACCTCCTACTGGAACTCCGTTGTCCTATCAAGAAAGCTACATTAGTCTATTGTGACAATGTTAGCGCTATTTATCTTTCCGGCAACCCGGTACAACATCAACGCACTAAACACATTGAAATGGATATTCACTTCGTACGTGAAAAAGTTGCTTGTGGAGAAATTCGTGTTCTTCACGTCCCGTCCCGTTACCAGATTGCAGATATCTTCACCAAAGGTCTTCTGCGCGTGCTATTTAATGATTTCAGGGACAGTTTAAGCGTACGACGACCTCCCGCTTCGACTGCGGGGGTGTGATAGACTATGAAATAGTCCATGTAAATCTTAGTGTAGCAAGTGTATATTATCCATAATGTCCAGCTAATTATGTCCTCTAATCTAGCCTAGAATAATGGTGTCAGTTACACAATTAGTTTGTAAATATTGATGATGAAATAATCAGTAGAGATCACGGAATTATATTTCCTACACATGTCTCGTGTCGATCGTCTGAATATGTTCCATGTCCATCCATGGCCAAAATCGTGCATAAATCCAGATGACTTCTTTCTGTAAGAGACAATATGCATGCTTAAAAATAAGTTAACCACAAACAATATGATGGTAGATTGTTGGATAGACAGTTCGCTTGCTTCAAAACATTCTCGATTACGTATTTGTTGGAGTAGTCTCTATCTGCATCACAATCAATACAAAACAATCTTTGGCAAATCTCTTGTGCTCTGTTTTTTATACCGGAACTACATTTGGTATCAGAGCTTACCAGGGATGACGAGCGACAGAGATGAGAACGAGAGCACTTCCGTGGAAAATTTGTCACATAAGGAGACAAAGAATCAAGGACGAGCTGGTCTGCATATCGTATATCCCATGCTAGCAGAAGATAACTATGGGGTATGGGCGTGGAAGATGGAGATCGCTCTAAGGGCTCTAAGTGTATGGACTGTGATCGATGGAAAAGAAGAAGACGAAGAAAAAGACATGACGGCGCTAGCAGCTATCTCTCAATCCATCCCGGACGCGGTATTGATGGCAATTTCCGACAAGAAGACCGGAAAAGGAGCATGGCAAGCCCTCAAGGAGATGAGGGTAGGAGAAGCCCGAGTCTTGAAAGCCAATGCTTTGGTTCTGAAGAGAGAATTCGACAGACTCATGATGGGTGAAAACGAAACTGTAAGCGAATTTGCTTTAAAGCTCTCAAATATTGTGAACCAAATCAGAACCATGGGAAATAAGATGACAGAAGAGGAGCTAGTGGAGAAGCTTTTTCGATCCGTGCCAGACAGGTTTCTAGCCATTGTTGGAACAATCCAACAATTCAGTGACATGACGACGATGACGATGTCTGAAGCTGTAGGTCGTCTGAGGGCGTTTGAATCAACCATGAAGGGAAGAAAAAATGAAAAGGAGGAAGACCCTCAACTGTTGCTCACAAAAGCACAGTGGGAAGCTCTGGCGACAAAGAATTCCAGGCAGAATGAAGGAACCAGCTCAAACCGAGGAAGGGGGCGTGGTCGTGGTCGCCAGAACGGAAGAAATAATCGAAAAATCGATAAGACCAAGGTAAGATGTTTTTATTGTGGAGAATTTGGACATTTTGCTAATGAATGCAAGGCTTCAGAAAAGGAAGAAGTAAACTTTGCAGAGCAATGTGAAGATGATGAGAGTACAACCCTGTACATGATCGAAACTTGCAGATTCAAGAAAGAGGAAGAAGTTGTGATGCTAAATGAATCAGGACCAAACCCAGATTCAAAGATCAAGAACTCTGGATCTTGGTACCTGGATACAGGGGCGAGTAATCATATGACAGGATGTGTGGAGAGCTTCTCAAACCTTAACAGGAAGATCACAGGGTCAGTGAAATTTGGAGACGGCTCTATTATTCAAATCAAGGGAAAAGGAACCATCTTGTTGAAAGGGCCACAGGATGAGCACAAGACCTTAATGAATGTTTATTTCATCCCAGATCTGAAAAGCAATATCATTAGTCTGGGACAACTTGACGAGGAAGGATGCAGAATCGAAATCGAAAGGGGTTGCCTCAAAATCTTTGATGTGAGTAGAAGACTCCTAGCCAAGGTAAGGAGAACCCAGAATAGACTGTATGTTCTTGATCTCCACAGCACAGCTCCTATATGTCTCTTCATAAAGGAAGCAGCATCAGAATGGCTCTGGCATGACCGTCTTGGGCACCTGAGTTTTGATACTCTAACAAAGATGGCAAGGAAGGGACTAATCAGTGGATTACCCGTTCTAGAGCATCCAGATCAGCTCTGTGAAGCCTGCCTGGCAGGGAAGCAACAAAGAACCCCGTTTCCAAAATCATCTCTCTACAGAGCAGAAAATCTCCTTGATCTTACTCATGCAGACTTGTGTGGACCAATAAGCCCTGAGACACCAGGAGGTAACAAATACTTCTTTCTCCTTGTTGATGATTTATCAAGATTTATGTGGGGAGTCTTAATAAAAACAAAAGACTCGGCTCTTGATGTCTTTAAAACCCTGAAAAAAAGGCTTGAAATAGAAACAGAGCGAAAACTTAAAGCTTTGCGCACTGACCGAGGAGGAGAATTTCTTTCAAGCAGTTTCAAAACTTTCTGTGAAGAACAAGGCCTCATGAGGTATCTCACAGCTCCTAGGTCTCCTCAGCAAAATGGCGTTGTTGAGCGACGGAACCAGACCATAGCAGGAGTAGCTCGCTGCCTGCTAAAAAATAGAGGTGTTCCTGGCAGGTTTTGGGGAGAGGCAGTTATGACTGCAATCTATCTCCTAAACAGGGCCATGACAAGAAGCGTGCTGAACAAGACACCATATGAAGCCTGGACTGGAAGGAAGCCAAGTGTACATCACCTAAGGGTGTTTGGCTGTCTCGCCCACATCAAGAACACAGAGAAGAATTTGAAGAAACTTGATGACAGGAGTTTAAAAGTTGTGTTCTTTGGGTACGAAACAGGCTCGAAAGCCTACCGATTCTACAATCCAGTGACAAAGAAGATTATAATAAGCAGAGATGCTGCTTTCGAAGAAGCAAGAGGGTGGGACTGGATTTCAGAAGGAGGAGTGCAAGAAAAAGAAGATGACAACCTGTTCACAGTTCACTGGGAACAAGAAGCAGGAGAAAGAAAAGAAGAAACACCCCAAACACAACTTGAAGAACCGCTTCAAAACCCGACCCAGCCCCCTGAGGAACCTCAAGGTATCTCTACTCCTTTAAAACTAAGGTCCCTACAAGAAATTTATGCAGACACCTCAGAGGTGGAAACAGAGTATGATCAACTCTGTCTTCTGTCCTCTGAGGAGCCCACTAACCTTGGTGAAGCACTCAAAGATAAACACTGGAGAAAAGCAATGTTGGAAGAACTCAGAAGCATAGAAGAAAACAACACCTGGGAGCTGGTGGCGCTGCCTTCAGATCATAAACCAATCGGGCTGAAGTGGGTGTTCAAATTGAAGAAAGATGCAAAAGGGAGGGTGTCTAAACATAAAGCACGACTTGTTGCAAAGGGGTATACCCAAAGATGTGGGATAGACTATGATGAGGTCTTCGCCCCTGTTGCTCGAATTGAGACAATCAGACTTATTTTAGCTCTGGCAGCACAGAAAGGATGGGAGGCACATCACATGGATGTGAAGTCGGCTTTCCTAAATGGAGTACTTGAAGAAGACCTTTATGTAAATCAGCCACCAGGATTTGAAGACAAGAATAAAGGTCAGTTGGTCCTTAAACTGAAGAAAGCACTGTACGGGCTGAAACAGGCACCTCGGGCCTGGAATCAGAAATTGGATGAGAGTCTGAAGAACCTGGGTTTCCAACGAAGTGTTCTTGAGCATGCCATCTATATCAAACACCCACAGCTAATTGTGGGGGTTTATGTAGATGACTTAGTCATCTCAGGCTCAAACCCAAAAAGGATTAGCGAATTCAAAAGTCAAATGAAGAAATTATTCAAAATGAGCGACCTCGGTCCTCTGACTTATTACCTGGGGATAGAAGTCCATCAAACCAGTCTTGGGATCTCGTTAAGTCAAGAAAATTATGCAAGAAAGTTGGTTCAAGTCTCTGGCTTAGAAGATTGCAACCCATGCAAAACTCCAATGGAGCAGAGATTGGTGCTCAACAAGGAAGAAGGAAATCTCGTTGACGCCACATCTTACCGGAGTATTGTCGGAAGTCTAAGATATCTGGTAAATACAAGACCAGACCTTGCCTTCTCGGTGGGTTTTGTAAGCAGATTTATGGAGAAACCCAGAGAACCCCACCTTGCAGCTGTAAAGAGGATCCTCAGGTATGTAAAAGGAACACTAAATCATGGAATTATTTACAAAAGATCAGGAAACAAAGAAAAACTTGTCGGGTTCAGCGACAGTGATCACGCCGGAGACACAGTGGACCGGAAAAGTACCACCGGTGTCGTTTTCTTCCTCGGAGAAAACATCATAACCTGGTCCTCTCAAAAACAGAGAGTTGTAGCTCTGTCTTCCTGTGAGGCTGAATACATTGCCGCCACCACTGCGACGTGTCAAGGGATTTGGCTGGCCAGACTCCTAAGCGAACTCACCGGTGAAGAAGTCAAGACCGTAGAGCTGATGATCGATAATAAATCAGCACTGCTTCTGAGCAAGAACCCTGTTTTCCACGACAGGAGCAAACACATTGATACTCGGTATCATTATATCCGAGAATGTGTAGAGAAAGGTCTGATCGAGGTCAAGCATGTGGAATCAGCTGATCAAAAGGCAGATGTGCTGACCAAAGCTCTGGGAAGGTCGAAATTCTTAGAGCTCAAGCAAAAAATAAAAGTTGGTGTTCTGCAGATTCAAGACTAGGAGGGTGAATGTTGGAGTAGTCTCTATCTGCATCACAATCAACTGTTCGTGTCTCCATCATCAATGAGCTGCGTCTGTTCTTCTTCAACTTCTGCTACTGTTATGGTTTTTCTTCGTCTTCTCTTCATTAGTTTCTTTTAATGTTTTGGCTGTTCGTTTTGCTTTTCCTCCCTTTAAATACCTTGTCCGTCTCTCATTCTAATCATCACAATCAATATAAAACAATCTTTGGCAAATCTCTTGTGCTCTGTTTTTTATACCGGAACTTCAAATATTACATAATTTTTCCCCCACAAACCAAGTTTCCTTTTTTATGTGATTGTATGTTTGACTGTCATTGTTAGCTTCAAGAAGAAGGAACTGAATTACCTTAAACTGTCGGTGGTCCCTCTATATGTCATGGCTCTGCTCTGACCACAAAGAGAGCTTAATTCAGCTACTCAATCTTTAATAGTTGAAATCTACACACCCCATTTATTACATTCACAGTCACAAACCATTTTCTTGTTCACACATTATAATAGATGATAAATATATTTAGGTCATAATAAGTCAAAACATGATTTGGGGTCAATGAAGTGCCCAAACACCTTCAAACCAGTTCAGTCACAACATGACTCGTGCATGCAAATAAGAACACACACTTCTATAAATATGCTCATCACCAACCCCAAAACCCTCCAAGAACACTCAAAAACCTTTATAAAGATCTCTCTCTCTCTCTCTGTATATTGAAAATGTTGTCCAGCAAATTAACATTGGAGTCGCACGGCCAAGACTCAAGCTACTTCTTGGGGTGGCAAGAGTACCAGAAGAACCCTTATCACCACCTCCACAACCCCAATGGTATCATTCAGATGGGTGTTGCTGAGAACCAGGTACTTCTCAATCATTTATATTGAAAATGTAATTTATATGTAGTTCGATTAACAAATTTTTCTATGATCGAGTTTTGAAATGTATATATTATATATATACATAAATTACAATGTAAAAATGTTTTAGTTTATCTTTTGATCTGAAAAGATATAACTTTACTTGCAATTCTATATATTATAATATATTAATATTTGTTCTTAATGTTTTTCTAGTATATATAACTTGTAGTGAAATAGGAAGCACGTAGTTTATGGTAGCGCTTGACGTGTACGCTGTTATAATGCTGTGACAGCGCACCATGATAAGCGCGCTATCATAAGCTCTTGCAACGTTCTTATGGCAGCGCGCTTGTTGCAGCGTACATGTGCGCAGACATATCTTATAACAACGTTCTTTGAGTTTTATGGCAGCGCAACATGTACGCTGCTACTAGGGGAAAAAGCCAATAGTGACGATATCGATATGTTTCATGATTAATAATGTTGTTGTTGTTGTTGTTGCGGACCAGCTTTCGTTGGACATGTTGGAAGCTTGGCTTGAAAACAATCCGGAAGCTCTGGGGATGAAGAGGAATGGTGAATCCATATTCAAACAACTTGCTCTCTTCCAAGACTATCATGGCTTGCCTCATCTTAAGAATGTGAGTGCGTTAGGTCCATGTTTATTTTATGTTTCTATTATTTGCTTCTCAATGATTTGAATATGTGTCTACTAATATGCAGGAAATGGTGAAATTCATGTCCAAACTAAGAGGAAACAAAGTCAAATTCGACCCGAACAACCTCGTAATCACTGCCGGCTCCACCTCTGCCAATGAGTCCATCATGTTCTGCCTGGCCGGACAAGGCGACGCCTTCCTTCTTCCCACCCCATACTACCCCGGGTACGACGAATAAATATTTGTCTCTTTAATTAAAATGCATATACGTTGTTAGACAAACGGATTAGTCTATAAATCATAAACAAGATTATTATAAAATTACATAACAAAATTAACAATAAAATAAAAATATTGACAATTTGCAGTGTTACTGTCTAGAGAGTATAACAAAAGTATACATGTATGAAAATTCTAATTTTTGTCACATTGTCTGATTTATGATATATGTTAATTTAAGCGGAGCATTCTTTATATATAATATAGATTTGATAGAGATCTGAAATGGGGAGCGGGATTTGAAATCGTAACCCACCCCATATATATATACCATGGGTGTGACAAATAAATATTTGTCTCCTTTACTAATATACATATACCTTGTTGTTAGACAAATGGGTTAGTGTATAACGTTAACTCATAATAAACAAGATTATTATAAATTTGCATGCAGTGCAAACAAAATTAACAATAAGAGACAAATATTTACAATTTAGAGTACTAGTTCCAAAAAGTGTAACAGAAGTTATTACATATGGGCGAAAATTCTGATTTTTGTTGCATTATCTGTTTTATAATGAGTGAATTTAAGCGGAGTAATTTTGACGTATAATAGATTCGATAGAGATCTGAAATGGCGAACAGGAGTGGAGATCGTGCCAATCCGGACCTGGAGCTCCAATGGTTTTCGGATCACCCCGCCGGCGCTCGAAGAAGCCTACAAACGAGCCACAAAACAAGGGCTGAGAGTGAAGGGAGTGTTGATCACCAACCCCTCCAACCCCTTAGGCACGACCATGCTCCGCCACGAGCTCGACCACCTCGTCGACTTCGCGCTCGCCAAGTCACTCCACATCGTCAGCGACGAGGTCTACTCCGGCACCGTCTTCGCCTCCCCCGACTTCCTGTCCGTATCCGAGGTAATTTTGGACCGAAACCTCAAAGACACCCAAAAAATGCGGGACCTTGTCCACGTCGTGTACAGCGTGTCAAAGGACTTCGGGCTCCCCGGGTTCCGGGTCGGGTCGGTGTACTCGGACAACCGGGCCGTGGTCGCGGGGGCCACGAAGATGGCGAGCTTTGGGCTGGCCTCGGCCCAGACGCAGCACCTCGTGGCGTGCGTGCTCGGCGACGAGGGGTTCGTGGCGGAGAGCCGGAGGCGGGTCGGGGAGAGGAGGGCGGGTCTGACGTCAGGGCTCCGGGAGGCGGGGATCGGGTGCCTGGAGGGCAATGCGGGTCTTTTTTGTTGGGTGGATATGAGGAAATTTCTGTGGGCCGACACGTTCGAGGCGGAGAGGGAGCTGTGGGGGAAGATGGTGAGGGAGGTTCGGGTCAATGTCACGCCCGGGGGGTCGTGCCATTGCTCGGAGCCAGGTTGGTTTCGGGTTTGCTTCGCGAACGTGTCGGAGGAGGCGATGCAGGTGGGCGTGAAACGGGTCAGGGAGTTTGTGGAGTCCAGGAGGAGGGTTAGGCTGTTGTCACCTGCTAAGTGGGTGCTCAACTTGTGTCCTTCGGGTCGTGAATTGGAGTCGGATAGGTGATTGGCGTTGGTTAGTGTCTTTTCAACATTTGTACTCACTTTTGTGTTTTACAAGGAATGTTTATATAATAATATACTGAAATGTGGGTACCATTTCAAAACTAGACAATAACTATTATATAAAAAGTCATTTTCGCCTTAACTCAGTTCTCCTCCAAACTGGTTGATACTCACATTTTATTAATTAGTCTATTTACCGTCTGAATTAATCGATTTTTGTTACAATTTACAGAATTTTTTTTTTAAATTCATAATCATTTGAAGTTTCAACGAAAATGGAACGTGAATACTTAATTATTACAACTATAAAGTTTGTGAATAAAATACTGATAAAAGATAAATAACACTCTTCTTACCTCGGCAAACTTGTTTCGATTCTTGCTGATCACCCGACGGTTCTGAATTTCATAAACAAGAATTAAATGGTTCTTCCAATCACAAGGCTGCCCCAAAATTATCATCTTAAAGAATTTTTCATGTTCTCCATTTACTTTTCTTTATGCATAACCCATCAATTTAATTTTTTAGGTAAGGCCCATATAAAAGTGGGCCCACAAATCCAAGGCCCAACTTTATAAAGCCGTCCGATCCACATGCCCTGCAATTCAGCGACAAACCGAAACAACGGATTCGCGTAGCCGTTAAACACAACAATCTAGAAACAGATAATGACAATTATAGACAATTGACTATAATTGAAAAAGGCAACAGTGGCCCGCCAGTGACGTGTCACTTCCCCGAGCTCCGAGCCGCCTACGTGGCGCCTTCGAGTCAACGCTGACCGTCCAAACAAATACCGCGCCATTTATTTATTCACAAACCTCTCCGTTCCGTTTCTTCTTTGTCCCACCGAAACTCTCCGTCCCTCTCTCAGCGACGAGCTCTCGTTAGGGTTTCGAGTTTCGAGCCTCTGCTCCTTCTTCTTCGTTGCTTTGATGTTTGGGATCGAGTCGGGTTCAGCTGTGGAGTCGAAGCAACGGAGAAACGTCCGCGGTGCCGAACCAACGTTCTTCTCCGGAAAATTCCTTTTTCGGAGGAACCTTTCTTCTTCTTCTTCGCGCTTCTCTCCGTTCTCTCGCACCGTGTTTCGTGAGGTTCGGTGCTCTTCGACTCCTCTCATGGTTCCGATTTGATTTGCTGTTTTATTGAAATGTTCATCATCTGGAAAGTTGATTAACGAAAAGTTGTTGGTGATGGTGGTCGTTCAGGTTTATTACTGCAAACTAATTGCTCAATTTTGTCATCGGAAAGTTAGAGATTGGATGTGAATGGTGAACTTAAGATAGAGAGTTGCTAAATGTGGACATTGATTGGAGATTAATTTTGTTCATGTTAACCCAGTTTTAAAACAAGTATTGATGTATTGATTTGGAGATAGAGCCTCTTTTTTCCACAAGATTGAAAATGGGGCGAATTTGTTAAATTGCAGCTAGGTACATCTTCTAAAACTACTTTTGCACATAGGTACATCTGGCTTGTCAGGTTACCTAAAATTATTTTTTTCACCTAGTACGCCTAACCGTTGCTGATTTGGGCAATATTTTAGGTCTACTTACGTGGAAAAAGTATAAATAATATTTTTTAGGTGGCCAGTCAAGTTAAAAAAGGGTTAGGGGCATTTATGAGCTAAAGTGGTTTCGGCAGGTGTACCTAGCTGCAAATATCCCTATTATTTATTGAGCTGCCTTTTTTTGGTATGGATATGACTTATTTCTATGTGTTTAATATTCGACAGTGAGATGCATATAGTGCATTGAGATGAAACTTGCCGCTCTTTTAACTTCTGCCGGAATCAACTTTGGCACTAGTTTTCTGCTTTTTTCCCTGTACTCTATATTGAGGAAACAGCCAGGCAATGTTACGGTGTACTTTGGGAGGAGGCTTGCCGTGATTAGAAATAAGCGCAAGGCAGGGTTTGGAATCGAGAGGTTAGTTCCGTCTGCTAGCTGGATATACAAGGCATGGGAAACCTCTGAGGAAGAGCTGCTGGCTATTGGCGGCTTGGATGCTGTTGTCTTTATCAGGGTACTTGTTTTCAGGTAACTAAATCGTGCCTACAACTTCAAAAATGGGAAATACATAGTCGTAGTTGCTTAGCATTGTTGACTGGTTTCCTTATGATGACGCTCTTCCAAAATCTTCACCATCTGCTGTTGGTTATTTGTTCACTCACTGAAGGTGCTTGTTGTTTTTCTCAGTGCTCAGATATTCTCCATTGCTGCTCTTTTTTGCCTCATATTTGTGCTACCAGTGAATTATTTTGGGCAAGATATGGAGCATTTGTGGTTCGGATCTGAGTCATTGGAAGTCTTTTCAGTCAGGAATGTTGAAGAAGAATCAAAATGGTAGGAGCTATAATATATTTTCGGTGATTTATAAGTGCTAAATAACTTTAATCTGATGCAAAGATGTTTGGTGTTGACACGAGAGACAATCCAATATGAAATTTGGATTTGATTTTTTCTTCTTATCATTTATGGGGTTGCCTACAAGTCCACTGACATATTCCTTAACATGTTCTTTGTAATAAGTGTACTCTTTTTATAACTTCTTTCCCTCTGCCTTCTTTTAAAATAAAAGAATAGAATGTCTCCATGTCTATGAAACCTGTACGTGAAACCCACTTCTACTTTTTCTTGAAAAGTATCACTTATTAAATATTTGTTGTGCTATTTTTGGTGTCATTGCCTTAAAGCTATATAACATGTTTTGTAAAATACAAACATGCAGCTAAAAATCAGGCACTAAATTATTATTTTTGTATGTTTTAATGCTACTCAGGCTTTGGGTTCATTGTGCTGCATTATACGTCATCACCGTATCAGCTTGTATTCTTCTTTACTTTGTAAGATTTAGAACCCATGCTCAATTTTATAGTTCCATTTCCATTGGAACATTCTAGCAACTTTCCATTAAAATTATGATGATATCTAACCATTGGTAATTTCGTCTAGAACTACAAAGGCATCACTTCGATGAGGCTAGCACACATCACTGGATGTCCCACAAACCCTTGCCATTTTTCTGTTCTTGTCCGATCTATCCCTTGGTCACCACAAGAATCGTACAATGACTCTGTGAAAAAGTTCTTCACCAAGTATCACGCATCTGGCTATCTCTCACACCAAATGGTGTACAGGTGTGGGATAGTTCCTGAACAGGAGGTATGCCCCCTTTGTGGCTTTGTAAATTTCTCTCAGAGTAACAATCTCTTCGCTTTAATTTTATGCAAGCTCTGAGGCTGTTAATTTTATGAATAAAATAATGAATTACTATCTCAGTATTCTTAATTCCTTCAGAATAATGATGCACCAAAGATATGCACTACGAGTGGTGAAGAAGGGGCTCATCCACCTGTAATGCAATGTGGTATTTGCGGAAGTTTGAAACATTCTTCTTTTAAAACACTTACAACTGAGCAAGTGGATAGTGTTGTTAGCGCGACCACTACTACTGACTTTTCTGATTCGAGCTTAGTTACAAGAAATGAGGTTAGCGGTTTTAACATTGATTGATTTGATTACTTTCTGCTGAAGGATTATATGTTATTCATGTAGGTTTTGCCGACTTATGTTCAGCAATTAGCATTGTTTTCTTGCTTTAAGTAAATGTTGGCAGGTTAATAAATATTATGTTGGTTATAGATTATGTTTGGAGATCTCTCTCTCACCCACACATGCATGAACATGCACATGTTTCAATTCAGCAAAATAATTCCATACGACTACGAAAACAGTTTTATTGCCTGTTGATTCCTGCTGACAGTAGCTAAAACATTGATCAATTTCTTTTAGTTTTAACTAAATTATAACTATTGATGATTTTATTTCATCTGTTATTGCTATGTTGTTTGCTACTGTTGCATTGCCATCAACATGTAGAATGTGTACCTTGAAGTTAATGTGTCGTCATGTTTATTGCTCTTCAGTTGCAGGAGTGTGCGTCTGCATTTGTTTTTTTTAAGACCCGTGTAGACGCTATTGTCACTTCACATCTTCTTCAGTCATCCAATCCCATGTTTTGGGTGACAGACATGGCTCCAGAACCGCATGATGTTTATTGGTCAAACCTTTGGATACCATATGCACAACTTTGGATTCGACAGATTGCTGTAGTTCTGTCTGCTGTAGTCTTTGTGTTTGCTTTTCTTCTTCCTGTCACATTTGTACAAGGTTTGACCCAAATCGATCAGTTGCAACAATCATTTCCATCTATGAGAGAAACTCTTAAATCGTAAGTATGCTACTTTCATGACATTTATGCCAGTGGTTTATTAATCATCATCATCATCATTGTTGCTCTAGTTATTTTGTTTTTTATTGATTATCACAACCTCGCCCTTTACATGAATAAGAGGTGACAGAGTCTAAATTAGCCATGATGCTTATGTGAGATTTATCCTCAATCTTGAGGAATAAAGATAGGTTGAGAGTCTAAATGATAACTTATTAGAACTTGCAAATTTTTTCTTCTTATTTATGGTAGACATTATGTTGTAGTAAACTTACTGTCAACTTATCTACAGGAAGCTTATGAGCCGGGTGATAACGGGTTATTTACCAGGCTTGATTCTGACGATATTCATGATTACTGTTCCACCAACGATGAACCTATTTGCTGCTTTACAGGGATGCATCTCCCATAGCGAGAGGAAAAAGAGTGCATGTGAAAAAGTTTTGTATTTCACAATCTGGAATGTATTTTTTGTTAATGTTTTCTCAGGAACTATTATCAACCAAGTGGTAGAACGTCCAAAAGATGTATTAGGTAAACTCGCAGAAGCATTGCCGAATCAGGTGATTCACCTTGACTTTTCACTCTCATGCCCCCTCACTTTATGCTAGATTTTACATGAATACTCAGTGTTATGCATAATGTTTCTCGCTTATTGTAGTATTTAGCCATATAAAGTTCAGTTAATGAGTGTATTGAAGCTAGTATGGCAGCTTTACAACTAGCCTTATGGATTGTCGTATGATTGTTTTGTTTTTTGGTTTGTGAAACCCTAGTCTAGTCTTACAGTTGTTTTGATCATGGTTTGTAAATATATGCAGACCAGCTTCTTCATGTCATACGCTTTAACATCAGGTTGGATGAGTTTATCGTTTGAAGTCATGCAAATTGGTCCTCTTGTATTCAACTGGTTCTATAGAATCGCGCTTGGATACGAACAGAAAGCGAGCGATTGCTCTATATCTTTCCCATACCATACAGAACTCCCCAGACTACTACTGTTTGGCCTCATTGGCTTTTCCTGTGCAATCATGGCACCCTTAATCTTGCCTTTGTTGGTCGTTTACTATTCCCTTGCTTACATCGTCTACAAGAATCAGGTACCACTTCTTCTACCATTTATATCTTCAATTTTATTGGGGTTGAATAGTCCCTTTAGGAATAGAATTTGATGGGTTTTGAAATGTTGAAATGTCGTCAGTTCGTGAACGTATACACTGCAAAATATGAAAGCGGTGGACAGTTCTGGCCCCTCGCTTGCGACGCAACAATCTTTTCATTGGTGATTGCACAACTAGCAGCTATTGGAGTCTTTGGTCTGAGAAAATCCCCGATGGTTGCAGGCTGCATTTTCCCACTGGTTATTGGCACTCTCCTCTTTTACGAGTATTGTAGGCGGCGATTTAAACCAATATTTTCCAGCAATACGGCTATTGAGGTAATGATATCATTCCCTTAATTTCAAATCCATCCCTTTGTCTGTCTCTATTGCTACCAAAGAGAAATCAAACTGGCTTGAAATAGAAACAAAAAACAATACAAGGAAAGTTAAAAGAGATGATTGAAAAAAGAAACTATATTCCTAAGGAGCACCTTGGAGGGAGGAGGCTCTGTGATCTGCATGTATCTGCTGAAACGTTCGAATCATTTCTTCGTCGCTGGTCTTATAGGTCTGTCGTTGCTGTGTTTACAGGTTCTTATTGAGATGGACTTGAGGGACGAGCAGACTGGCAGGCTCAAGCGTATCTACGAGGAGATACACTCTGCCTATTGCCAGTACACGTTACTGAACCAGGAGAACTCTGGTAGCGCGGACGAAAGTGCCAATCCGCACATCTCGCTCGAGAACGAAAGCCCCACACTTTCTGAAAACAGTTCCAAAGGTTTGATTCAGCCATGAGTAACAACATTTGCATCCATGCTTGATACATGATCTGTTTTGTTGCAATGTTGGCAAAAAGACGAACCGATGATATTCAACCCATCATCACTGCAAAAGATGTCTGTAAAGCATGTATATTTTTTAGTTAGATGTTAGGCTGATAAGGAGTTATTGGCCGGCATTGAGTATACATGTGAGTTCCATTTTTTTTATTGTACCATTATTTATAGTCAAGCCAAAGTTTTACATTTGTATTCGAAAAGAAATCATAGAGAACCTCACTATGTACAAAACAAAATCTTATATATAAAGCAATATACTATTCTTTTCCCCTTAGTTGATGTTTAAAGCATTGGGAATTATGTTGTTGATATCTGGAAGCATTGAGTTGATTGTGTACAGAGACAAAACCTGCTTGATTCAGGGCTAGGAGATGGTTTGAGTATTTGAGATGAAGCTTTGCAATGGGAGTGAACATTCTTGGATTCGATTTATTTTTTATGCTAATGCTGGTGGGTAATGTACAGAAGACTGGAATTGAGGAGGAATGTCACCGTGGTATGAATGTCACTAACTTGAAAGTAATTTCTCCAATAAGATCGTGGTGGCAATTGTGTGCTAGTTGCCTCAAAGGTTAGCACGTTGTCCCTCTGATACGCCCTCTTGCACAACATAGTATGGAACTTGAAGGACGAAATCCACGAACGAGAAAGAAAGAAGAAGACGAACACACCCGCATAAGTAGCTCGTCAACTTGTCTCAATGGCTTCGACATCAGAGATATTAAGGACACAAAGTCCAACCTGTCAGCTCCAGACAAAAGTCATCAAGTGCGTCTCTGTAGCACTACTAAAAACTAGTTATGAATTGTTAGCCTAGAATTTCGTCTACTGCGTGTCTATAGCAATAACAAAAATTAATTATCAATTATCAGACTCGAGGTATATCAAGTGCGTCTCTGCAGGTAGAGAAACCTTTTTCATTCCAGTTGTTGTTGGACTAGCCACGACCCAAGTATATTATTTGGATTTAGTAACGGGCTTTTATCATCAAGCCCAACTTTCTAAATTATTTATCTTTTCTATTACAAATCACGAATAATGACGAGTTAATTAATATAAGGTCAATAATTAAATATGACGATTTCTCTATTTAATAGGAAACTATATTATGAATTAGTTTATCAACGCTTGCTTGATCAATTGGTTAAACACTTGAACTTGAGGCCAAAGGTCTTAGGTTTGAATCACAATATTACGAATTACTGAACTGATTGGCCATTATGTTGGTGATATATGTGATGCATATCGATGTTGCGTGCATGTAATATGTAATTTATATATCATTAGGAAAATACTAAAATACTATTTCAGGCAACAATCAATCATTACTTCATCATGTTACCAACTAAGATTTTGATTCTTCATCATTTTGAATATTTTATTTCAAAATTCAACCTATTATTATTGCAACTATTTTATAGTAATTAATAATGTCCATCAGTATACATAATTTGATCATTGGGCTCCTCATGTTTCCTCACGGTTGTCCTTTGAGTGCTACTGCCTGTAGTTTCAACCAGTGTTCTAAAAAACGTTGTATTAATTAGACGAAAAAAATGTTTTTGAAATTAATTAAAAAATTCGTATTAAAAAATTAATCGAAAATTATAAATGATTAATCGATAACTAATTGGTAATTAATTAAACAGTTTGAAATTTTTAGAACACCTGCTTTAGCACTACTATATAATTTACATATTTCAGAATAACCTCTTAAAAATTTTAAGTTATAGTCACTATTTCAATTTACTTTCATACTTAGATAATAAATCAGAATAAGTTGGCATTGGCATATATTTTTGAATTAAAATAGAATAAAAATTAAATTAAATATACATGTTCATCTAGAAAAATCAGTGTTATGGATATTCCCAATACCGGCCGATATATCAGTTTTTGCAAGCTTTTCGAGACGAAACGACCGATATCAGTGAAAATACCGGTCAAACCGATTAACATACCAAAATTCAAGTTAATTACGGTCTAATTCGGTCCAAATCAATTAATTTCGGTCTATTTCAATTTAAATCAGTTAATTTCGGTCTTGTCCGATCTAATTCAGTCTTATTTGGTCCACCTAATTAATTTCGGTTTGGAATTTAGGTTAATAAACAACAACAAAAAATCAAACCCTCATTCACTCATCTTTTTCAGTTTCACATTTGAAGTTCGAGATTATTGACAAGTTTGATATTAAAAATGATTAAATATCATTCAATTTGTCTTTAATAAATAATAAATATGAGTTTATATATATATATCTAACTAATTAATATTACAAAACACGTTTTACCGCGATCTTCTCGCGATCTACCTGAATTTGTCAGATCTTCCTTTTTTCAGTTGGCCGATATATATATCTACGCGATCCGATATCCATAGCCCTAAGAAAAACTTATTTTCATTATAAATTCACACATGAAATAATTATATATAATATTTTGTACATATGAATATTAAAAGGAAGGACACCGACCGATATCTTCTTGCTGTAAATTAAAACCATATATAGAGGACACAATATCTAATGAATGTGACAAGAATTGAAGAATTTGAATAAAATCCCTATAATAGTGAGTGTCACTGTCGGTCCATAAATAAATTAAACAAATCGAACTATTTATATTAAACCTATGGTTAGTGTTTAATATAAAACAAAGAGTAAATGTCTAGAAGTCGTCGTGGCGTAGTTGTCACGGTTTGGGCGTCTCTCATAGCCCTTAATAATCCACATATCACTGGTTGATGGTTTATTATAATAATCATTAATTAATATTATAGTAATTAATTATAAATTAACATTTTAAAAAGTTGACAAGAATGTGCTTACTTAAGTCAAGCATGACATATCTTGGACTTTTGTTTTGGGATTTTTCTGTTTTTCCTCTTCTTTGCAAAGGATATTCTCTAATACTTTACAGGTAAGAGATTAAGAATTTTTTTAATATTAAATTATAAAGCAATTCACATTTTAAAATTATTTAAAAAAACTAATGTGGTGTTGTTGATGTGTCTTTGGTGACAGATTGAGCATTAATTTTGAGAAAAAGAAACGAAAATAAATGAGCAACATTTGTAGGTTTTCCTCATCAATTTCATCGTTATTTTCAGGCTAGAAGTGTAGATTATGATAGTGGTCAATCTATTGTTTTGTATCTATGAATTTAGGTGATTTTAATTTTTCTCTTGTAGACTTATATAGGTCATCATATTAGACACTTAATGAAAAGACATTGATGTATTGATCATTATTTATCTTTGAAAATAAGAATTAAATGATAGTTTTTAGGACCTCTAAGATCATGTGTAGCTCTTGGGAAGTACAAAAACGATTGTTAAAATTTTCAAAGCAGATTACACAACAAAGAATAGTTTGTTCTTAAAAATTTTTCTTAACATTGACAACAGCATATTATAGTACAATGTTTTAAAGTTTTTTTTTATTGTCACTGTTATTAACGGCGTTCTTGACAATGTTATTACTACTGCCGAGCAGTGGCCTCCTCGTCGGAGAAACATGATAATCGGCTCTCGACGAAGAAGGAGATGGGGATTGGTCGACCAGTCCAATCTGCCACACCATACATCCCAATTTTGATTTACCGGTCAGAGCCAAATTAGGCCGAATTCTATTTTCTTTGTTTTTTGTTTCCGCTTCTTCGCCAAAATTATGTTCTATAGAGGATTTGTCGGGCCAAACCATGGCTTTATAAAATCCTATTGCAAAATATATTAAAGCCCCAAAATTTATATGCTTTTAGGTAATGACAACCTTAAAATAATGAATTAAGCTCATCTAGGTTATGAGTGTTGCAATAATTCAAACGTAACAAGTGGAACCATAATCTTGCATACCAGCCTTATGCTTGATGATTCTTTTTTTGTAATAATGTAGTAAATATAGTGTCATCACTATTTTCGTACAATGGCGTCTTTAGCTCCGTCATCAATCTATTGTATTATGTCATAGTTGCTTTATTTATAGGCTCCTCAACATCAAACTCTATATCCTATTTGTCGTCTGTTTCGACTTGGACATTATGGAATGATCAGTACTTTACATCGTATACTTTCTAATGTATGTGATCGACGTTATAACTAAAACATGACATTTCTGTGTTATAATCTATATATCTTCTCATATTTTAGTTGCTACTTTTCCTGACTTTTCGAGCTTTGTATTGATAGACTCATACTTTATAAAGTTTCATTATCTCTTTCTTTCTTAGGTAAATAATTCCAAATTTTAGTTGGATGGCACACAGTAATATTACATTTTAAATTCGAACACGTGCAGACATTTCTCAAATGGCTCGTCATTAATTTGTCCTTACAATAACCATAAACTTAATCACCCTTTATACACTCTTATGAAATCCTCACCGCTCTCATCCATCTCCGATCAATTTCTTAATTATGTCAAAATCATAAGTCAATATATGAATTCGGCTTGCTTATATTATATGGGGCCATTATTTTGAATCGGTTGACTTAATCGGCATGCAGTTTCAAACAATTCTAACAACTAAAGACCATAACATACCAAACAAATGATAGTCAAGAAAATGACATTGTTTTTTATCAAATGCTTCCACTGTAATCAATTACAATTACATAAGTTGCCAAGTCAACTTATGATGAGTCCATATATATGATAAATTGTACATTCTTCCCAACACATATTGATCAACAAAATAGACGTTGCATAATTTTTTGAATCTAAAAGTTCAAAAATTTTAGCTCAATTTTGGTTTTATATGTCAGAGTTGGTTAATATGTGCACATAACATGCAGAGATGGAAGTGAATTTGAATATGTGTGACACTGACATGAAATAAAATGGTGATTTCACCTAAAAAACTAATTTATGAGAATTTATGGTAAATGTGTATATAAGTTCTCCTTATCCGTAGTACTCTTCCAATGTGAGACTTTGAACATGTTGACCTAAAAATATTTTCCTCCACGTCGAGTCACATCACATCGGGCTGACTTTCTCTAAAATCAAACTTTACTTGGTTTACTCAATTCCTCAAGGGCCATTTTCATCCTATCTGGGCCTCGCCATGAGAGTAGCCGATCATGGTCCCGGTCTTACCAGCAATCAGAGAGTACCAGACCCACTTAATTAGAAGAGTCTACCAAACCAGACTCTAATACCAATGTTGGGGAGATTCGAGTCTTAACTAGGAGGAGCACCCCACAAGCAAAGCCCACATACACGTTAGAGCTAACCTTTGACTCCAAAAGACTATACTATAAGGGGTAGGGTCCAATGTGTATATAAACTTCCTCTATACTCGTAATCTTTCGATGTGTGATTTTGAACTCACATGTGAAACCTAACAATCTCCCCCTCCACATTTAGTCTCATCACACATTGGACTGGCTCTCCATAAGCCCAAACTTTACTTGGCCTACTCAATCACACAAGAGCCATTTTCATTCTATCCAAGCCTCACCATGAGAGAAGGTGATTCTGGTCCTGGTCTTACCAGCCATAACAGTACCCGACCTACTTTTCCGAAGAGTCTACCAATAACACTGCTGGGGAGATCCGGGCCTTACCTAAGAGGAGCACCCAAGGAAGCCCACACACACATATTAGAGTCCATTTTTGATCAAAATACTAATGAATAATTGGATGCAGCAGAATTAAGTAATTCTCTCCACCGATGCAAATATCATATAAATCTATCAAGAACAGTATATCAAGCAAACTAATAAATATAGCAAACAAGAATACAATTAGCACATACAATTTTAGATGAAAAACCTTCTCGAGCGAGAGAGGAACAACCCACGGGACCCTCGAGACTACTTTCATGTGTGTTGCTTTGTTTGGATGCAAATAATTTGAGTCTATCTTTTTCTTCTCTAATTGTCCGCGCAACACAAAATATGTCGTGCCTCTGCATATTTCTTGGTAGATTTTACGATTCATTCAGGTTTCGATGCGCACCCACAACCTTCTCTCTGTATTTTTTTTTTCTCATTGTTGTGTTTGTTTCTGGTCATTTTCGGTTAAATTTTGGTGAGTTTGGTTTGGAATTCGATTTTATGTTGTTTGAGTTATGGGAAAACTCTATGGCATCAATATTTTATTACTGATATATAAAAAAATAATAATTGAGCAAATTAGTTTTGGAACTTAATTATTCTTGGTGTAATTAAATAATTAAAGTAGTAAATTTAAATTATGTGGATGTCTCGTGCATAAACACGCAGAACAAAAAAATGTCTCATGAACATTGTTTAACATCTTTTTAATACAATCCAAGTTCAATATTTCTTGGATTTCAAGTTAGGACATGCACTTCTTCCAAAAAAGTTAAGTTATATTTTTGTCACTTGACCCGTCGTGAATTAATAGAGATAAACTAAAGATGAGACCGATAGATATTGTAGGACCCGAACCATGACCAACAGACTATAAATTCAAGTGTTCGACTCGTTAAAGGTAATCAAATTTTAGTTAACTTGTGCTCATATTATTACTTAAAGACTTATTAGTTGTTTCACAAATCAATAATTAAGTTGAACTCCTTTTTTTTACATGTCACTTGAAAACTCTAGATACCAATTTGTAATTAGTTGTTATATTTATTTTGGGGTTTTCAAACAAATGGTAATTCATGCAAGTTATAAACATTTCAAATATCAATAGCCACTAAGCATCGGAAAATGCACACCAATAATTATTTGCTGAAACCCCAAATCCGAATCCCAACAACAAGCCCTTGATTTGAGTCGAGCAAGTTTGGAAGCACCAATAATTGTTAACAAGAGAAAAAATAATAATAATCAGTCTCCCATTCATATAATTATATCACTAACAAATTATGAAATTAAGATCCCAATACACACAAAATTCTTAATACACATTTAATCAAACAATAAACATGATATAGAAAAAAAAATCCGAACCATAAGGCCATAACTCAATGAGTTTATTAGGGTTTTGTGAAAATCTCTATAATTAATTACTAGCACAAACATTATTAATCTACACTGAGCTCCAAATTGTACACTCCAACTTGTAATTACTAAAGAACCCTACCGGAGGGCGCGGCCACCGGAGCAAACCTATCATCAAAAGAAGCTTCCTGGATCATCCCGTAGCCCGAACCCGCCGCCGGACCCATCATCTCACTCCAGCCGTTGATCTTGTCAACACTGATCATATGATCATGATCACCGTACAAGAACTCGAGCCCTCCCATCTCGTTGACATAATTACTACTTTGCCCCTCCTGCATCATCGGAAAACCAACGCCGCCTTTCGACCCGACCATGTTTCCCACTACCTCGTACTCCCCATGATTGTGTCCGAACTGGTAGAGAGGCTGAGAAGACGACACGTCACCAACTGGAAATTGAAGATTGTTAACATCTTCTTCTTTATCATTTTCATTTTCTCCATCTTCAGAAAACCTACCTCCAAGCTTTATGAGCAATCTCCGGATCGAGGCGTGGTCGTTGAACCGCGGCTCGTCGTTGACGACGCTCGAGTTATAACCGATACCGGTCTGAACCGGGAGCTCCGGCCAGTAGGGGAGGCTCTGGTTGATGTTGTAGTCAAGAGGAACCATAAAATTTTCATTTTGATTTCCATTTCCATTTTTACCCTGATCACTTTCATTTCCTTTTCCTTGCTTCTGGAAGCTTCCGGGGGCGCGGCCTCTGCGCTGCTCTTTACGCTGCTTCCCGAGAAGCTTCTTCTTCAGCCTCGTGTTCCAGTAGTTCTTTATATCGTTGTCGGTTCTCCCAGGAAGCTGTGCTGCAATAATAGACCACCTGCTCCACAAATAACCCAAAACTAATTCACTCATTTTTCTTGTTTTTTTTAATGGATGGAGTCAAATTAATCAAAATATATTATAGATTAGTGAAGTTTAATTACCTGCTACCAATACTAATATAGAGGCTGCAGATCAAGTTATCTTCTTCCTCAGAGAACCCTCCATGTTTTATGTTCGGCCGCAGATAATTCAGCCACCTCAGTCTGCAGCTCTTCCCGCATCTCTTAAGCCCTAATTATTACAAACGAATTGCATAAAATTATATACATGAAGTTGAATACGCTCGTTTCTTTGAGCTGTAGGAACCAGTTATAATTTTATACTCTGACAAACAGAAATATATACAAGGAATGGAATTCGAACAGAAATATATATAAGCCCTAATTATTACAAACGAATTGTATACAATTATAAACATGAAATCGAATATATATTAATTCAAGAAAATCAAACACGTTTCCTTTCTTTGAGCTAGGTGCAGGTGCCAGTTATATATAGTTTTATACTCTAGCACACAG
>JAYMTP010001004.1:0-27105 GCA_036897365.1 Geranium brycei | reverse complement strand
ACCCGCATATGTGTAGCGATGATCCCCGTCCGTCATAAACACATCCCGATGTAATTTATTTAAACAATTTTCATTTTAATTTCTATTTCATTACTTAATTTTTTAAATATTTATTTATTTAATTCAAAAAAACTGAAATTTTTTTATTTTTAAATAATAATTAGTAATGGCGCACACGATAGTACGTCGTTGCTAGTGTCAGGGCGTACGTTACTGTGCGTCGTTACATTTTCAACGGCGCACAGCCTCGTGCGCCGTCCCAAAACAAACGGCATAAGCTTAAAGTTTGTTGTTGTTGTGGTAACGGCGTACAGTGTAAATACACCGTCACAAACCTCCCGTTATCGTTACCACCCAAACGGCGCCGTTAGGATTTATAACGGCGGACAGAGATTGTGCGCCGTTAGAACACTAACGGCGTACAAACAACGTACGTCGTTAAAGTGGTAACGGCGGACTCTCTTTGTACGCCGTTACAAATTGTAACGGCGCACGTGAAAATGGCCATTTGTGCGCCGTTAATAATTGAAAAAAGTGACAATGTGGGTTGGGCTTCTTACATGGTATCAGAGGTTGGTTCTGTTTTGGACATGACGTCCACGTACCATCTATTTTGGGCTTAAGGCCCATGGACCGGAGGGTGTCCATGTTGTCCCTGACTCCCGCTCGTCTGTTTCCATGTACATTCCAAACCAGCTTGCACGACCCATGTATACACAAGCGTGAGATATATGTTGATAGTTTAATTATAATGACTGACATAATATATATAACCCATTTTATGTCAAATATATATTTACTATTCACTCACATAAATTACTCAAATTAAAAATAATTTTGACATGATTTGGATAAATAAAAAATTAAAATATTTAACAAGTGAAACTAATATTTACCTTGTTTTTTTTGTAGCGGGATCACGTGATTTCTCTATCCGTATGAGGTGGAGGTCGTGGCTAGTTGAACATCTCTGAAAGTATTATTAACAACAAGAGTCGCATATTTATGTTATGGCTCATAAATTAGTCAGGTACACGTGACGCCGAGTTAGTTTTTTTTTGTTTGAAACTTGTACTACCCAACCCAAAGCCCACCCAACAAACCTAACCCAGCCTATACAGTAACTATTAACCTAACCCCTAATTTCAACCACAACCCATAAACTCTCTCCATGTGACGTAGCACGACTCGAACCCTGGTCGAGGTCAAGGAATGAATGTCCTAGACCACTACGCTAGGGTTGCTCACTATACCAGATTAATTGCTTAATAATATTTGTATTTTTTTCCTAACAAAAATATTTACTTTGCTTTATAAACATAGGATAGCATAGCATAGCAGCAAAGAAAAGTGATATCATCACATCACCAACTAATGGCGGTGAAAGTGAAGATGATATCAGCAAAAGCTAAAAGCTAGGGCTGGAATTTGCTCCTTGTGAAAAGTTGGTCCACACATGAAATGATGGATTTGTCAATCTATTTTTCTCAACAGTTGTTGGCTTTTTAGAGTTATTAAACAAAATTGAATTTCAAATCATTTTGAAAGTGAATATATAGAAGAAAAAAACATGAACATGTTTTGACTACTATTGCTTCTGTAGCAACCAGCTTGTGATTGATAAAACAGTCATATTCGTCCTTCACACTCTCCACCACCACAAAAACCACCTCATGACATGACCCCATATCTTTTGGGTTTTTTTTCCATTTCGTACATATATTCCATGTGATAGGTTGTGTTAATTCACACCTTCGCATTTCGATACGGGTCGGATATATAATCACGTGTCAATTTACATGCATTAATGAGATTCTAGGTTTTATGATATAATCGTTAGAAATTTTATGTGTGAGTTCATGTCTCACATTGGTAAAAAACGATATATAAAGGGAATTTGTATACACATTGGACCAAAGACATATTAGGTCAGTCTTTTGAGTCACGTGTGAGTCTTATATATGTAGACTTTTCTTATGGTGTGTTTTTCCTCGATAAGACCCGATTCACCCAACAATTGATATCAGAGACTAGGTTCCCGTGAATTCTTTCTTATAAGCAGGCCGGGTAATTCTCCTTAATAAAGCCTCAAATTCTCCCCAATAATTAATAAAAAAATTACAATGAAAAAACATATTATTTATAAAAGAGTTGATATTTGCATAAGAATGAGTCCATCTTAGTATCTTACCATGAGTCAATCCTCACTAAATATTTTGATTTTCTTCAGTCAAAACTTGGGATCGAAAATATAAATCAAACAGTAACGGTATCTGGTGAAAATGGAATAGGCTCGGGAAATATTTAATGATTTCCATTTTCTATCTCGTCAAAACAAGGACATCAAATTTCCCATCAATTTCAGGATTTTTACTTATTTCTATCGTATGACAATATAGCGAGTTCGAGACAGATTTATGAATTCATGTCCTCTAACTCTATCGAATAGAGAACAGTTAATTTCCGTCGAGTTCGAAATTGTTTTGCCATCCCCACATTATATTCTCGCTGTTGAGCTGAATCCACGGTTCAAGTTTTCTTAAAGCCCATAAAACTATGGGACTGTTCTCAGCCCATACTCAAGCAGCATATGTTGTTCAATTGAGCCCATTTGGGCCCAACAGTTGGGTTATATTGGGCCGGCTCCTTACAAACAAAAGAATTTAGAACACTTTAGCTAAGCCCATTATGTTTTTCATAAGATTGCCTTATTTAGTAATGTTATAAAAATTCTCAACTTGTACAATTAATTTACTACAATTTTCGATTAATCTAATTTGTTTTCTCATCAATTTCCAATTAGTCCCTAGAAAGTCCTACATAACTAAGAATCTAAGATCAATTAAAGGTAATCAAAATAAGTTTTACTGCTAATAAAGTCCAAATTCACACAAGAAAGTAAAAAAGTTGTTTCATTGTCAAATCATATATTGTATCTCTATACAAGTCAGTGCAATCTTGAAACACAGATCTCACAACATTTCTGCATCAGCAACTCCCAAATTGTACTGATTATATCTTTCTTTTTCATTTGATTTTCTTCCCTATTATTTTACAGCCCTTAAATCAGTTACATACAGCAAAACTAATGAAAGAATCGCACCTTCTATCGAGCGCGGCAGAGGATAGGAAACGAGCTCTGCTAATCGACCCCATCTCCCTGCATAGAACGATAAAGCGGCAGATTAAAATATGTTCAACGTGAACTTTAGGCTCTGTGAATCTTTAGGTCAAATAAAGGAGTCAAAGATATTGATTTTCCGTGTGCAACAATCTCATATTAGATATATGCAAATTTCTTCTTGTTTACTCACAAGTTTACATGTGAAATGTATAAGGATTCAAAAATATGAACACAAATGTTATGGATTCAAATATGTTTGACGTGAACTTTGATCGTGAGTCAACTAGAGGAGTAAAAAATGTGGATTTTCTATGTGTTATAACTAATAATCCCATATCAGATATATGCATAATTCATTTCTTTCTTTATTTTTTCTAATCAGTTTACATGTGAAATGAATACAGATTCAAAAATATGAACTGAGATGTTATGATAACCTTTGTTTTTGAGCTTCTGGGGGCGTCAAGGAGTGAATGCAAAGAGCCTATCTGCAATCTTGGTGCGACAAATTGGGCACTCGGAACAAGCCAGCGAACAAGATTTACACACTGCAGAAAGCATAACGCCCAATAACACAGTTCAGAAACATGATAGAATAGAATCCATAATTCCATATACATACAAGTAAAGTGAAGATGACTCACAGCAAAAATGGCGGCACGGGAGAAGGATTGCTGCTGTCGGTGATTCAAAACATACTTTGCACACATGGGAATTTACATCTCCGTTTCCCTGGTACTTGAGCTCCTTTTCTTTCATCTCTTGCATTCTTGCCTGAAAACAATGACATAGTATTAGGGCTGTTAAAAAAACGGATCAGGGAAAAACCATACCGATTTAAACCAATTCCATTCGGTTTGATTATTGACAGAACCGAAATTAAACGGGTTCAGTTTCGATCCAAAGCAGTGAAACCGCAAAAAAATGAACCAAGGTCTATTGTAGATTATCAATCTTCATTTTTTTGAGTCGATAAAAACAGGTCCAAAAAATGACCGGTTCAAAACCAAACCATACCAGACCGCAAAACCGGACCATGAACAGCCCTACGTAGTATAATGGTTACTATTTCTTGGAGTCCTCTAAAACAATTCACCAAGCTTTCAAGACTGTAGATGATTTTCACTTCATAACTTCACTTGGTGAATAATAAATACACTTTAAAATTAACCAAAAATAAACACACAATTTAAAATTTATTTCAAACTTGATGAATTGCCTTCAAGCTTTCACCCATTTATTTTTTGGTTTTGGCAAAAGGCCTGCTTCCTAAATGATATTCAACTCTATACGAATTTAAAAGGAGTGACGATGCTCATTCAGCAGTCGCCCACTATCAGGGTAAGTTAACATACACAACCTAGGGCTAGATTAAGGGCAATAAAAATGATTAGGTAAGTTCTTTGAGAAACAAAAACTAATGCAATTGAAACTAGGAATTGGTTTGTGATAGTTACCTTCAGGCGTGCAACAAGGGGTTCTTCTTTAGGGGTTTCTTCAGCAGGTTTCCGATTGCCAGAAGATTGTGTCTCTTTAGGGCTAGTTAGGTTACTGTTAATGTCATCAGCTATCCCAGTAATACTAGGATCTACCCCATCAACATGTCTCTCATCGGTGCTCAACTCGGGGATAGGCCCACCTTCTTTCTTCAACTTAGCAACAAGTACCCACATGTTTGCTAAGTCGTTTTCCAGAGCTTCCTCTCTTTTCTTTGCCTCTTCGGCCTTTTTCCTGTAATTGTCTTCCAGAAACTCCTTTTCGGCCAAGGCAGCCTCGAGAGCCGCTTCCCGTTGCTTTCTTGCCTGCAGTTCCATTTTCAGATCGTCTGGATCGAGATTCCACGAATCAAAATCACCGGAACCTGATATCTCGTTAGCTTGCCCAGATATCCGTCCTTTCCTCCCGGGTCTAGTGTTGTCATTGTGTTTGCGGTTCACGCCATTGACGGTTTGCAATACAGCTCCTCGAGAATGTGCCAGCTCCCTTGCAACCGACAATTCCTTCTCCAGTTTTGTATTCTGTATGGAGAGCTTGGTTACTTCGTCGGCCAAATTCTTCAACTCGACGGCAGCAGCAGAGGCCAGTTCCTTTGCATAAGAAGCTTCTTCCGACAGTCTTTGATTCTGTACGTGTAAGTCATTGTTGTCTTCCGAAATATGAACATTTTCTAGTTTTAGTTTTTCATTCTCGAATTCCTGTTAAGATTAACAGAGAATATTACATCAGAAACATCTCATACTGCTTTCCTTCTATCATTGTTTTCAATGTTTCATAGCCAAAGCTATTCAGCCTTGATTGTTACATACAGATTATAACAAATAGACATTACCACCACAACTCTGAGACCTAAGATAAACTATGTTTGCCCAAGTGGTTACGATATTTTTCTTCTCCTTTTTTGAATAATTCCAAACCAATATCAAACTCCTAAAATAGATCAGGTCATCGAAATTCAATCCTTTCAGAAATACACAACCTTTCATTTATGCAGCATTTAATCCCAAGGTTATTGAATATAGCAAGCCCTATACAGGAAGAACATAGAAATTACCTGTGACTGAATTTTTCTTTTCAATTCATCGGCATATTCTTCAGACACAAGTTGCTCAGATGAAGGTGATGTCTTCTCACCAGTAAGCGAAGCCAACCGCTGCTCTAGAAGAGTCACTTTTTCTTGTAATTCCTTGTTCTCTGAATACTGCCAATAGTATACAATAGAGGAAAAGGTTCAAATACGTAACAATCAAAATCATACTTTTAAGCAAATGTACAGCATCTTCAAACTAGTATATAACTTGAATAAAACAATGAAACTAATAAAACCATCTGGCACTGGTATTACCTTACTCTGAAACTGTTCCTGGAGAATACGATTGTCTGCTGACATTATCTGCATTTATTGAACACAAATAATTGTTTTTTAAATGATGAAGTCACAGTGTGTAAACTTTCAATATTGACATAAGAACTTACATCCAGCTCGAAACTCTTCTCATTGCACTGGGTCATCAACCTCATAACTGTCTGGTTTAAGAGAAAGAACACTAGAAATGATTGTGGGTAACAATAAAAATGCCAGGAAAGAAATAATTGGAAATGAGAACAAGAGGCTACCTGTTGCATTTCAACCAGTGATGCATTAGCAATTGAAGCCTCTCCACTTTCAATAATACGCTGTTCAAGCATTTTCATTTGCCTCCTCTTTTCTTGGATCTCACTTTCCAAATTCTGAATCTGCATTTGAAAACCATGCACTTAGACCTCATCAGGATTTCTGAAAATTATGCATGCTCTTTGACAGAAGTCCCAGAACCCTACTGGGTTGAGAATGCACTAACTCTAAATAAGTTTGAGATTTTATATGCTCTTGTCCTATGTTGCAAAGAGAAAAAATGCAGTTTTATTGATTGCTAAAGAATTCCTAATAGCACTGATAAAACATTCCTTAGGACAAGACAGGCCACTTAACGTGCGCAGAAATATTGTATTAGAAATGAAGACAGCTATACCTGAGTTTTTGAACTCTCTGGATCATTTACAGACTGTTCCACTAGGCGCTTTAGGGTACTGGTGCTGAATGCAATCTCGCCAGCCAGCATCTTAACTTGCTCGACAAGAAGATCCATCTGATCTGACATTGTCATCGCTCCCTGAATCCAATACAGTGAGCACTTACATTACAACAGAACTACAAGAATATTAGGAATTCAAGCTGTCAAATGACTGCAAATATCAACATAATCATGTATAACTACTCACTGTAAAGCAACTTTGAATTACTTAAATACTACCAGTAAGTACTTAATGTGTAACAAAAAAGTGAACCAAAATCATACTAAGGTAGTTCCTGCTAACAACAATTGCCTTGTTGGACTGACATGAATACCAAAGAAAATGCAACAAAAGTGTGGACCTAGAGATCTCAAAAATAAAACATTGAGGCTAATACTTTTAGCACATGTTACAGACAATACACCCAAAAAAATGTAAAGAAAACTGCACTTATGTCAGCAGTCCAGAAAAAAAAGATTTCTGACCCTTGAGTAAAATAAATATTCTTTTGGGAAACTGAAATGAGTGGACAAGAAATAATGTATGATAAACAAACAAAACAAGAAGAAATATCATAACAAAGTGGAGGTATTTTCGAACTACTGATAAGTTCACCCACATGAGTTGATTCAGTGACTGTACTACTGCCAACTTGTGAGAGTTCGTCATTCCACTTGCTAGAAGATCTTCTGTGTTTTAAATCAGACAGATCTGGAGAAACTTCTGATACAGATAAAGAGCCCACATTTTCAACAAGCAAAGAACCACCTTGAAGAACATCCAACTTCTGACAGAGAGAAAGCATGAAAGATAAGTATTGATTCATGTCTTTTACATCAGAAAACTAATTGATCACTGAACCAAATGAAAACAAAGAATGATGGCCCTTAAAGCATTCAAAATTACTCCACTACTTAATGTTGGTTTTTCGGAAATCACAAACATACAGGACAAGCTAGTTTTTTATTAGAGAGCAGGAAAAAGGAACTTACATTATTCTCACCCACAGAATGATTTTGTTGATGACTAGGGATATCACTCAAACAGACAGGAATAGGATTTTTTGAAGAAACGAGAATGAGCTTAGTCAGCCTCTGAATTCTACTCATTAGAGCAGCTTTTGCTTCTTCTTCTTCCTCCAATCTTGACTGCATTTTCACTTGACCTTCCTCCAGCTATTCAACAAATAACAAGATGAGTTGTGCATACATATCGGTAAAAATATAGTAAATAGGAATTCACATGAGAAATGACCAAAAACTAACAGAAAACCTTTTGCTTTAATGTCAAAAGCTCCTCGTGATTAACACCAACAATCATTCCTCTCTTCAGTTGATCAAGTTCAGTCTTCAGAGACGAAATTTCTTTTTGATATTTCTTAATCAAAGATTTTTCATCAATGATCTGTCAAAAAAATAATTATTTTCAAATACAGAAGAGCTAGCCTGAAGTTATAATGACATAAATCTTGTGAAAGACTAATATAAGCGACAGAGCTTTCAGCAAACCTTATTACGTGAGGCAAAAATTTCTACTCGCTTTGCCCTGCTTGCAAACTTCAACGTATTGTGTGTTTCCTCCATGCTACTGGATGCAGGAGTAACTGTGCATATAAGCTGAAAGATTTTGCATCAAAATGCAAAACAGGTTGAGTTAACTTTTGATTCAGGAGGGGTCATGGCAAGTGACTAATTATGCACATTATAATAACATTACAGAATAAAGGTACCATCCAGTTCACTTGTGCAAACACTAAACTAAAATTTATATGAGTGAAAAGCTTAAATTCATCTACTAATAGTATTTTATGTCTTCAAACTCACCGATACATGTCCATGCCCACTGAGTGAAGATTGCAGAAGACGGGTAAGCTTAGAGTCTCGATATGGAACATGACATGCTTTTCCTTCACTAAGTTTTCCAATAACCTTCAGAATGAAACCATTTAATCAAGTTGTGAGCCTACAGACTTAAAAGAAACATTTGTATAGGAAGCACCACAAAGTATAAGGGTGTACAAAAGACAAATGCACATAAACTGAAATATTTTATAGCTAATACTAGTTGACTAACTATGCACTTACTGTTCCAAGAGTGAGAAGACTTTTATTTATGTATGCACCTTCCTTTCTCCGTAGTCCAGTTGTTTCTGTTTTTGAGCTCTCAGATCCAGCTAGATCAATCAAATTCTGATGTAAAAAAGAAGAGCAAAGTGGTAAAGTATATTCAAAATTAAGATGAATGTGTGACAATGAATGATAAGGGATTAGAGATCATACAAGTTGAGAAAAGATCACGCCATCATATTCATCACCATGAGCGCTACTTTCAATCATCTGTAAATGCTTCAATGAGTTAAAGGTGGAAAACGAGAAAGAAAAGGGAGTTACACAAACTTCTCTAGCTTTAAATGGTGAGACTATTAATATTTTTTGCTGTTAATAATTTTTAGGTTAGATTCCTTGTAGACCACTATGAGATCCGAAGACTTCTGTATTCTATATATCTCTATGTGCTTTTATCACACTGGTTTAACACTGTAGCTCATCTTTATTGACCAAAACAGCCATTAATTCTTGAATTTGTGAACTATAATGCAAAGAAGCTCTGAAAAGTAAATGAGACTAGGAATATCAAAATTGAAATTTAATACATGAATTCCAGAGAAAGTGAATAGTTGAGTATTTGTACAAATGCATGCACCGGAGTATGTACAAAATATAAATCTCGGACCAATACAATTCAAAACAAAAGTAAATAGAGATAATAGGCAGCAGCTTAACTTTGTAAAGTTACTAGCAATTGTAATAAAGCAACAGATATTCTCTAATGTAGAATGTTTACCAGTGTGAAAATGGTGTGACTTCTGCTACTGAAAAGATTGAAGTTATTTGATCCAACGTGACGGTGTTCTTCCATTAACAAACAACAACAGAAAGTTCAGCAAGAAAATCTTTTTGTTTATGATTGATATGATAAAAATAAAATAGGCAGAAGCTAAAATCTCTGATTACCTTCTCCAGCAGCAATAAAAGACAATGCATGTCCAGGAGACAAAACTACTTCTTCCTTTATGCCCTCAACATAAGTTCCCTGAAATGTTAATGATAGCAAAAATAAGCAAACAGGTATTGAAATTCGATAAACTCCTGAACTGACAATACATAACAGCAAATTATGTGAATTGGTGAACATTATATTCTTGAATTTTAGTGCATATAAATAACACGAAATACATAAACCAGCAATGAACAACTGGATTAAATTACCAGGGTGCCTAAGTAACCAAAAATGGACCAACAATCATGAGTAACAAACATTTGGACCATCAACCTGAGCCAAAATGAAAATTAAAGTTGTTGAAATAGATAACAACCTGTGCATCTTCTCTAACACGCAAGTTTTGACCAGTTGGATCTAGCAAGTCATTTATAACCTGAGACCAAAATAATTAGCACAATAAGCTTGACAATGTCCTCAGAAAAATATCCATAAAAGACAAAGTTGCTAAAGATGATCTATTTGTCTCTAACTGGCAGAGAATACATCCAATTTCGAAGGATATCAAAAAGACAAATACATCAAGAAGAGAGTATTTGTCTATCCCTGATTCTATATGTCAACACTTAAATTATCTGTTTATAAACTAACCTCATTGTAGATCTCAAGATAAGACACACGAAGCAAGAATTCTCTTCCTGGAGTCTGAAGAAAAAAGTAAATATTCATTCATCTTCATTTGCCGAGTGATAAATAACGTGGAAATAAAACTTTTAAAAAATCAGGCAGTTAAGTCCAGCCAACAAATCAAGTTCAATACACAAAGGAAAGGGGAAAAGTTAACTCCAAAAAGAGACCATCTGACTACAAGACCACAATTAGTGTAATGCTTACATCTTGGATCATGCTGAAAACATCCTTGATTGCCAATGGTATGATCCCTGGAGAATTTTGGTCTCCCTGCACATAATTAGAATGAGAAAGGAGGCAATGGCAAGATAATAGAAAATAAGCAGGTGGCTTATCATTTATAGCGACAAAGGCATACACTGCACGAACTTGAGTTAGCAGTAATATGTGTCCAATATTATACAAGGCAAGAAAACGTGTTCAGAAGTAAAGGTCCTTCATTGGTAAAGCATCACAAGTGAAAGAATATACAATGCATTGCTTTTCTGAGAGAAAAGGCAAGATGAGTTCAACTTGAGTGTCTGAGCTGACTCTAATTGCTACAGTTCACAGAAACTATCAGCTTAACTCTAAATTAATGATAGTTCATGAATGTACTATTCAGATGTTGAAAACTTAAACTATCAGCATAACCCGTTAATCAAGAGCAGAGTTGTCATCACTTGAACCAGTCAATAGCGCATTCGAAACAAATTTTAATTGGTAGTTTTCAAATTATCTAAATTCCGCAGGAGTGGCAAACAACACTTACATGCATAGTGTGTGTCTTGCCACTGCTCGTGACACCATACGCAAAAACAGTTCCTACATAGTTAGAAGTCAGATGAGAAACTCCATAATCAAATATGCAACTTCCCACAACACCCATGTAGCTATTACTCCAGCTAATTTAACTTGTTTTATCGACATATTCTAGATTCAACCAATGGGATTATGAAATCGAAGAGTCATTACTAAGAGTCATTACTAATTACGTACCATTTACACCTTCCATTGCAGCCCTGATCACAGGCTGAGCAGCTATTTCATATACATCCTGAGTATTTGTATGTGGTCCAAAAACTTTATCTGCAAAAGTAAAAAACCATCCCAGAATCTTGATCAAAAAAACCCATCAAGATCAACATCAACATTAAATACATGTAAAGTATCAGTGGCTCAGCTAAACATTTGCTGATTTGCATCAGCAACCAACTAATTTATAATAATTAATATAAGCATTCAAATCCAACAAGGAACAATACCAAATCCGTAAGCCGTAGCTGGATTATACTCATTCCTCACAAGTTTATCTCCATCCGCATACCAAGCAATCTCGTCTCCTCTCTGAAATTCCCTCTCACTGCACCAAAAAAAAAGTTCCAAAATCAAATTCTCCAATTACATAACCTAAAACACAGCCCTAAATATTAAACAGTCCAATTCGAGACAACCACAAAACCTCCCATAGATCTGATCGATCAAACACAAACAGATCTGCCACATACCTCAACGGCCTGAACCGAATCGTCACCGATATACTATCACCGGACCTCGGCGCATCCACCGGCTCCACCACCAGCTCCTCCGCCGGAAACCCCACCGGTCCAACATTACCGTACATTGATTCCGAGCGACCACCGCTCACGGATCGAGAGGAGCTGAGCCCTCCGGCGCCGGAGTTCAGGTACGACGACGCTGAGGACGAGCAGGAGCGAGGAATGATTCGGCTGTTGGCCAGAGAAGAAGACGAAGAGTAAGGGCTCGAGGGCTTGCGATGCGAGAACGGTGAGCTGCTCCTCGCTCGAGACGATGAGGCCATAGAGAGTCGAATCAGACCTAACACGGTGACGCGGAGCTCAAGAAACTCAGCTGAGTGACCAACAAGGAGGAAGAGAATGTGTCAGAGACCTCACATGGCGTATGAGGAAAAAGCGAGCAACATCGCTGTCCTCTCCTTTCTCATTTCCCTTCACTTTTTTCAGAAACAATTGATTCAGAAGCTGAGTGAGCCACACTCTCTCCGAGAGAGAAAGTGCCGAGAAAATGAAGGAAACGGCGAGAAAATTTCTTGAGCGTTGCACAGAGAGAGAGAGAAATGGAGAAGACGACGATCGGTATTAACTGGAGAGAACGATGGCCAAGTTCTTTTTTTCAAATTTATAATATTTAATTTTAAAGCAAAAATTGAAAAAAATAATTTAAACTTTAAAAAACATTAACGTGGTGCTGACATGGCGGGGGAGTGGTGACGTGGCGGTTGGGGGTTTGAAACCGCGCGGCTTAAACGAGCGGGAAATTTAACCGTGGCCGCCGAGAAATTGAAACTTTGCAATAAACAGTAAAAAGGACAGTAAATTATTCAACTTTTGCAAAATATGACTGTAAATTTATTATTATTATTTTTGCTCAGTGTCCAAAAATAATTAAAATATACATAAAACTAAATTGTATAAAACCAAAATTAAATGAAATACAACTTTTTATCTCAGCTCTTCATTCTTCTCTTAATATAATATTTTTGTAATCGAACAAACATAGCACTTATAAATTCTTAAAAGGAGAAAAATTTTAACGAACTCGAATTGAAAAATAAAATATTTATCCAAAAGTAAAGAGTATTTTAATTTTGGCTAAATATACATAATTCACAAGAAAAATTATTTTATAATCACATTTTACAAAAATAAAAAGCTTATACTCACTTCTCATAAAATTTGAATAGATTTTAGGGATAATGACACTTTGTTACACCTAACTATGGTGAAATGACAGTTTCATACTCTAATTAATGAATTCTCTATAATAGTACCTTGACAATTTTTTTTTTGTGACAACTGACTTCTAAAATACCTAAACTACCCCTAGTTCAAGAAAGAATTATTGAACTGATTCAATTTGGTTTATATTTAAGATGTAATTACAATTATACACCCAAATTTAAAATTAAATTCAAGGGCATAATAGTCATTTTAGCATATATTGTCACAAAAAAATTGTCAAGGTACTAAAAAAGAAAAAAATTGTTAAGGTATAAAAATAATGCCATTATCCTGAATTTTATTTTTTCCGATTTACATAAACTTTTGGGTAAGCCAAATAAAATAATACTTTACGATTATTCAAAATAAATAAATAATACTTTACAATCTATATCCACTCTCGCAAGTGTTAAATTTGATCTTACTCGCTGTATCCGTCGACCCTGTTGGCCGTATGCTTACTGGAGTGTGGTGGATTACGAAATTGCCATCAGACGGCGCGTGGGTGGAGTGCGGGAGGGTGGGTAGATGAGATGGTGACACGTCACCGAATAACCAATGAAATTAACTCTCCCTGGGTCCCACTCGATGCACTCTTGGTTCGGTTTTTTTAGTGTAAAACAAATTATTCGAAACTGATTTACTTTATTCTTACCAATATTGGTATAAATGTAAATTAGTCTACTTGAAATTATGGAAAATACTATCAGAAAACTAATGTGTTGTTATTATTTTAATTAGTATTGTAGAGAATGTTAGAAGTTAACTGGTCAGAAAGAAACTTCTAAAGACTAATTGCAAATTACTTGGGGATTAATTATGATGGGTTAATCGTCTGATTAATATGGGATCAATCGAATAAGTTGGGTTATTTATAACATTGATTTAAATCAATAATTGAGTTTTTTTATATATGTGTAATTGTGATATTGTTATGCAAATTAATAACTAGTAATTGATTAACATTGGGGAAGGTAAGTTGATATCTAGATCATGAGAGGAGGGGAAGGTAAGTTGATATCTAGATCAGGAAAGGAGGTGTTACTTAAGATGGTGTTGCAAGTCCTTTCAGCTTATATGATTAGTGTTTTCTTGCTGCCTCGGGGTCTTACTGATAATATCAGTCGTATTCTTTTGCGGTTTTAGTGGAAATGACGTCTCAAGGGTGAGGGTGGCGTGGAGGTCGTGAGGAACACGTGTAAGCACAAACTGTCGAAAGGTATGGGTTTTCTAAAACTCCACAAGTTTAATATGGCTATGTTGGCAAGCATGGCCGACTTTTGTTGCGATTCCCGGAGTCATTGGTTACCAGATTTTTCAAAATCAAGTATTTTCTACGTTGTAATTTTTTGGAGGTTGTGGTTGGGACAATGCAATCGTGATGTGGAGAGGGTTAGCAAAAGCTAGGCAAGTCCTACATTTGGTTGCTAGGAGAGCAATAGGGTCGGGAAAGTTTAGAATTTAAGGGATACGTTGTTGTCAGATAAGGAGGCTTTTGTGAGCGCAATGGTCGAGAAACGGAACCACATGAAGGTTTGCGACCTATTCAGGCCAGTGAGAAGGGAATGGAACAATGAAACGGTAAGGGCGGCATGTGATAAAGGGAAAGAGATTTTATATTGTCTATTCCAGCGGGGCAATTTGCCGAAAAAGACGATCAATTTTTGGCGGAAGAGAAATCTGAAGCGTACACAATTCGCAGCGCGTACATGATGCATCTATTGTAAAAATTGTTGCGGTCATAGCGGCCAAAGTCTCATCCTAGCCATTTAGGAAGGCGATAGTCCAGGATTTTCGTCACTTAATGTCGATAAGTACCTCTTTCTATGTCGTTTTTATCAGGCGTTCGACCAATAGAGTAACCTATGTTTTGGCCATAAACTCTCTTTCTATATCTAACCGGATTATAAGTGAGGTATCCATCCCAACCGATTTTGAGAATATCGTGCTTACGAACCATCCTTAATATATCATCATTTTTCTTTCAAAAATATTCAATCTATAATTTTTACCCAACTGAAATTTAATTTCAGATTTCTATTTTTTTACCCAACATTATATGATAACAACAATAATCTCACACACAACTTGAGTTATGACTAAATTTAATGATTCTCCATCCAATAATATTATTTTAGTTCATAAATTTGAAATATCCAAGTAGTAGTAAGTTGTATTTAATGAAACAAAATTCATTTAAGTGATTGGATTTGTAATATATTTAAATATTTATTTATTGTATATTTTTAATTACAAATCCAATTCTACGGCGATGCCGTGAATCAAAGTGCACGTGATTGGGTGACTTCAAGCTGTCACGCTTTACACGTAGACCTCGTCTAGTAAATTAGGCCTCGAGGTAGGGCCATTATCGTCTTTTCACCTTCTTAAGAAACAGTTCAGATCAGAATTAATGACTAGAGGCGAGAGTTGATGAACGTACAAGATGGCCCGAGTGCACAATTACTACCGTGGGCCATTCCGCATCTGATTTAAATGTTCTTTTCTTCCCAATTATAATCATAAAAAAAATTAATAGTTTTTTATTATAATTGAAAATTAGCTGATGATTTGTCTTAGAACACGAGGAATTTGGGAAAATTAGTAATAATTGGTTTTGTTAAATCAGAGACTATTGTTGTTTTTTTTTCCAGCAAAATTGGACTTTAGATTTGTTTTATTTTTATATTTGGAAGTGGAGCTCCATTTTGGGTATCATCTAAACTACATTTTATTTAAATTAATTGTTTTTTTACATTGTACCGACAAAGTAGGTGAAGATGGTCAATAAACTTGAAAAAATTGTAGGGGTTATCGATAAAAACACATATTATAACACATATATGTTGGGTAGGATATTAATCTTTATTTCATTTTAAAATTAATTTAATTTTTTGCTTTACAATAATGAGATGAAAAGTCATCTTAATTGGGGAATTATAAGAAATTAAATAACATTAATCGACTATAATAATGTGGTTGCTCTTTTGTCAAGTATAAAACCTCATCAAAACTAAATTTGACAACAAAAATTTCTCCAAAACATTAAATTATTATTATTCCTTCCAAAATAAGATATGCAATTTATGGACATTTAATTGAAAAGTGATTATTGACACTGTGACACAGTTTTTTCTAAACTTTGATTGTTCAACTAATTGATCCAAATTTAATGAAAAATAAATACCCATTTCATTTTCACTTTTAAAAGCTTGAGCTAAATAGGTTAACACTATATGGGAAGTTGATCCAATCCTACCAAAATGATTGTGATGAATCACCTTAAAGATTGAGAGTAATGGGAGGTGATGTGAAAATGGGATCAACTTGCATGTGTCTACCATAATTTGAAATTATAAGTGAACTTGGATTAAATTAAGTTATGGTTTACAATTTGTCTCTTGTCTATTGAGTTTAATTGATTGGATATTTGTCGTTTTGAGTTTACACTCATTATCATTTGATTTATACAATAAAAACGGGTCAATTAATTAAAAAATCTCACTTTACAAATGAGTATAGCCATGAGAAATTAATTTTACACATAAACCAACAATTTAATGAATAAAATATACAAATGTGTCATATAAATTCATATCATTGTAGCAACTTGGATAATATGTCATTTTAAAATATTAACTTAAAATGACATAATTGAGTTAATAATAGTGAAAAGATTCACTTGAAATTAATTTTACACGTAAACCAATCATTTCAAGTGAACCTTTTGTGTTGGGTTATTAATAATAATAATAATAATAGAACAATATAACTATAGGAGATGATAACAATAGAGATTTTTCCGCCTTGTCCCGTTAGGGAAAACATATATACAAATATTATTTTTTATTAAATATGTATTTACAAATATTATTGAAAAATATATTTTTAATATATTGAGGACGAGGCGAGACAGAGATACCTCACTTCGACCCCGCTCTGTCCTTGTTTGGTTACGAGAATTTCCCACCTTATACTCACTACGAATTGGGCGGGGCATTGGGTCTTTGTCAGAGACGGAGAGTTTTTCCATCCTTATATTAATTATGGTACTATAATTTATAGTTGATTGAATTTCGGGCTAACTTAAAATGCTGGTCAAAAACCCGAAACAATAAAACATACAAACATTATATAAAACACAAATAAACTATTAAATCAATCATATAATTACAGTGATAAAAAACCATAAACACAATAAACCCATATAATTAATAATTATACATGTTTTGACATTATGTTAAACTATTAACTCAGTCATAAAAAATTGAGGGAATAGTTAAAAACCTACTTTATGGCCTCATAAAATAAGGCACAAGCAAGACACCACCAATGCATCATGATGCTTATAGTACACTCAAGTATTCTATTGGTGCCATATTGGGAGAGAGAGAGAGAGAGAGAGAGAGCATAGTGTTATGTGGGGTTGTGTGAAATGGTCCTCCATGCAATGTGCATTGCAGTATAGAGTAGAGATAGGGGTTTATAGTATATAATTGGTTGTGATGATTCCAAAGAGTAGAAGCAAAGACTAGATTCACTCATCATTTGACTTTCAATTGACCACAATACTCAATTGATGGAGAGCACATGGAACCTTTACTCTCTTGCTTGTTTTTGTGGTCCTATGAATGATAGTAGCAATTGTAGATGATGATACACAAACACCAAGACATGAGAATATTGAAATTGGATTGTGTGAGAGTATAAAAATGGCTCAAGCAGACCAAAACAAAAGAGGAAATCATGGTGGGATCGGACGATCAGTAAATAATTTAAAGTTTAAATACATATTGAATTTAAACTGTAATTAAAATTTATATTTATTTACCAAGTAAATTTTTGATACGAATATCAAAATTTAAGTTATGATTGAGGGTGTGAATTAAGCATGACTCAAGTATACCAAAATTAAAAAAAAAAATCGATAGCATGTGTAAATATTTTAATCGTTAAAAAACATTTTGAGTTTAAACTGTAATCAAAATTTATTTATCAAATAACCAAGTGTTTGAATTCTCGATCTGGTGATCAGAATTCAAGTCTATTAGAGAAAAGACAATGTGATCCACCAAAAAAAATCAACTTATGAAGTGGAGAAAAATAGAGTACTCCAAGAAATTCACAAACAATAAAAATTGAACATGTGTTGTGTAACGTACTCACCAACAAGGCTTAATGGGCTTTATAGCAATGTATGGGTGGGCCGGCCCAATTCTTGTTCCTTCTCCTTCCTCTTCATCGTTCTCATGTGTCTGATCTTCTTATCTGTTGCGAGAGGAAGAGAAAGAAGCATTTCAGAGATGGGTTGTTCGATTCAGCAGCGACCCAGTTGGATTTGCTCCTTGACCTTTCGATCTCCTCCATGCCCATTACAAGGTTACCATTTTTTCTAATTCTCTATGTACTTTACAGACCCACACACAGTAGCAATTTCTTGTACGATTGTGATTGGGATCTCAAATTCAAATCCAGTTTCTGGGTTATGCAAGCTTCAAAACGGGTTTATATTTGTTTAGATGCTCACAGAATCACATTATCTCAATTATGAATGTATGTGACTGTTATGAGCTATCATTTGTAGCCATTTCTTGTATGATTGCAACTGGATTTCAAATCCAAACCCAGTTTCTGGGTTTAGCAAGCTTCATAATGAGTTTAGATTTGGTTATATGCGTTACCCAATCGGATTATTTCAATAATGAGTGTATGTATGTGACTGTTATGAGCTATCACTAGTGAGCCTGAGTGTGGATTTTGATTACGTACGCATTGTTCACAACAAAATGGGCAAATCTGAATTTCTGTTAGTTTGAATTGATGCTGTGAAGTTGAATTTGGAATTGCTATTTCTTGTATGATTACAATTGGGATTTCAAATCCAAATCCAGTTTCCTGGTTATGCTAGCTTCACAGTGAGTTTTACTTTTGTGCAGATGCTCACACAATCACAGTATCTTGATGATGAGTTCATGTATGCCACTGTTATGAGATATCTTTTGAAAGCCTGAATGTGATTTTCTATTATATCTGCATCACCTTCAAAATGGGTGAATCTGAATTTCTGCTATTTGCATTAACTTTATGGAGTTGAATTAAGAATTGCATTGAGGTTGGGGAAAATGGGTTAAGGTATTAACAGTTGTGATCTTAGTTTTTGTCAGGGAATTGTAGTACCAAGAGGGTATTACCGAAAACCCGGCTGCATAAACTTGTAAAGAAACAAAGAGGAAGAGTAATGGCATCTGAAGGCAGTACTAGTAGCCCACAAGTTGACATTGAAATTAGCGGACGGCTCTATCTAGGATTGGATTTCGGCACATCAGGAGCTCGGTTTGCTCTTATTGACAAAGAAGGGACCATTCACGCAGAACGGAAGAGGGAGTATCCGTCATACATGGTAAAATTTTATTTTATTCATTCCTATATATGCGTCAGTCGATATTTTGCGAAAAATGAGGTTTGATGAATTTATATAACTTATAATTTGTAGTAATCCATGCATAACTCACTCACTCGAAAAGGAAGTATACACTTATTTTGAAACATCGAGCTTAGGAAAGTAGTTCACATATTTTGTAACTGAGGGAGCATATGTTGAAGATATCATTGGATTTTATCATCCATGTATGGGAAATTTGAGGCATTGATTTTGGAATTTGAATGTGTACATTAGACCTTAGTAAAAATCTCACTTCATATTCAGTTTATAGCTTAGTATACATTTATTAACATGTTTGACAAGTATCACACAGCCCGTCTAGCTCAGTTGGTAGAGCGCAAGGCTCTTAACCTTGTGGTCGTGGGTTCGAGCCCCACGGTGGGCGTTTACCTTTTATTTTATTTTTATGGAGCAATGCTATAGTCCGAAAATGTGAAAAACATAGGTCTAGCTTGGCCCAAAACATCCTTTTCAGTGGTCGTAGGTCTAGCTTTAAAACATTCAGACTTCCCTCCTAAACCGAACATCCCGAAAATAACAATAACTTGGTCTTCCCCGCTCGGATATCATGCTATGCATGGTAAGCAGCATATATTAATATTTCCGTGGCTAGCGAACCTAGAAATTGATCACTAAGCTAACACAACCCTTCACATATATTGTAACTGAGGGAGCATATGTTGAAGTTATCATTGGATTTGAACATCCATGTATGGGAAATTTGAGGCATTGTTAATTTCAAAATTTATATTTTTGGCCCGGACTATTGATTTTGGATTTTGAGTGTGTACATTATTAGACATTAGTAAGAATTTCACTTCATATTCAGTTTATGGCATAATATAAACTTATCAACATGTTTGATGAGTATCACATAGCCCGTCTAGCTCAGTTGGTAGAGTGCAAGGCTCTTAACCTTGTGGTTGTGGGTTTGAGCCCCACGGTGGGCGTTTACTTTTTTTAATCTTAGTGACTTGACCGAACTTGGACAATAAATGTTAGATAGTCTATTTTTTTTGGAGCGAAGCTATAGTCCGAGAATGTTAGGTCTAGCTTTGAACCATTCAGACTTCTCTCCTGAACCGAACATCCCAAAAACCAAAAATAACTTGGTCTATCCCCGCTCAGATATTGATCACAGTCTAACACAAACCCTTTACATGCTGAGAACTTTGTTTCTGTGGTCTAGAAAGAATGAAGAGCGAATGGATTGGGTACGATCATGGAAAGAAACCCTTTACACGCTGCTTGAAGACATTCCGACTCATTTTTGCCCACTCATTGCTTCCATTTCTCTTGACGGGACTTCAGCAACCACAATCATTGTAAATAGGTAACATCTTACAGACATTACTTCTTCCGGGATTGTCTTTATAACCAAACATCCAATCTTGTACTTGTGCAGCCACACCGGAGAGCCATTATGGAGACCTTTCCTCTACAACGAGACTTGTCCTGACGCTTTACCGATAGTGAAGTCCTTTGCTCCTCCGAACCACACTGTGTGCTCTGGCTCCTCTACGCTGTGCAAGCTTGTCTCGTGGTGGAACGATACCGATTCGAATAAGGATTCTGCAATGTTGCTGCACCAGGCGGATTGGCTGTTGTGGCTTCTTCATGGGAGGATGGGAGTGTCTGATTACAATAACGCTTTAAAGGTACATCATCATTTTCGTTATTTATTTCAATAACCTTAATGTTCATCTCATCAAGTTTCGTACTCAGAAATTGTTTGGTCATTCATTACATTTCAGTGTCAGTGTGTGACAGGTTGGCTATGATCCCGAGCTCGAGTCCTATCCACCTTGGTTACTCTCTCAACCATATTCACGAGTTTTACCTTTCGTCAAAGCTCCCGGTACTTCAATTGGGTATCTGAAAGAGGATATTAGAACACAATTTGGTATGTTTGCCTTAACACAAAAATAAAGTCTATTCCATATTCAAAGTTGTATCTGTTTAATACAAAATTTCATTTCATGTTTATCACGTATCACTAATACCTTATACATATATATGTTTCCCATTCAACCTGTCCTGTAACTGGTGTACTTTTGATCTTCGGAACTGAAGCTGATGTCCTAAAGAATTCATATTGGCAGGTTTTCCGAAAGATTGTGTCGTGTGCACAGGAACTACTGATAGTATAGCTGCATTTCTTGCTGCCCGTGCAACAGAACCCGGGAAAGCGGTGAGTTTTCTTTCGTAATGAAATCTCTGTTTCTCGTGTTAAGAGATTCATGTAGTGCATGATTTCTATGTATGACCGTGAAAATGAATCTTCACACAGACCAATTAGCATTTGCAAGAACTACAAAGAACGTGGAAATTTTGCTCTTACACCTGTTTACCAGAACAGAACAATCTCTTAAAACTTTTTCCTGTGTCTGTTAACCATCTGAAACCTTGGACTCTGCTAGCATATCACTTTGCAGTACTACTTCTCTTATGATTTAGGGGAAACTACATGTTACACCCCCGAATTAGTCATTTAAATCGTGTTACACCCTCAAATTAGTCACTTAAATCGTGTTACACCCTCTTACTATGAAGTGTATCGTGTAGTTACCATGTACTTCAATTTTCCAAAAACTACTTTGAATGATGTGCGTGTTTATTCCTCGTCGCTTGCTACCTTCTTCACAGCTTCGTTGCATCCTCAGCTTGCCTGCGTAGGGCTCAACTTTTGCTCACACACACAATGTCGAAAGAGTACTTTCGACATTACTGAAAATAATGCACCCACGTGCACATCATGTGACCACATACGATTATATCCATTTTGACAGATATTTTTGGAAAACTGAAGTATTTATATTATAGGGTAGCTACAAGATGCACTTTGAAGTACTGGGGCATAACATGTATTTGGATATTTTCCCATGTGATTTTAAAAATATCTATTCTAGTATCTTGTCCCATGATATCATTGTGTTTACATTTAGGTCACATCTTTGGGGTCAACACTTGCCATTAAACTGCTGAGCACCAAGAGGATCGAAGATGCCAAATTCGGGGTGTACAGCCATCGCCTTGATGATAAATGGCTTGTTGGGGGAGCTTCAAATACTGGTGGCGCTGTCCTGAGGCAGCTATTCAGTGACGAGCAGTTGGAGAAACTGAGCGAGCAGATAGATCCCATGGAAGCCTCACCTCTCGACTACTATCCTCTACAATCAGTTGGCGAGAGATTTCCAGTGGCAGATCCAAACATGACGCCAAGGTTCGTGACCATTAAGTGTATTTCCAGAATGTAGCAATATAATGATCGTGAGAGAAGTTATACTTAGAAATGCATTAAGTGTACATGTATTAAATTCTACATATTAAGTGGGTGTACATGTATTGAATTTAATACATGTACACCCACTTAATGCATGTACAGCCATGAGGGAAGCTATACGTAGAAATGCATATATAGTATATACACCCACGAGAGAAGCTATACTTAGAAATGCATATATACACCCATGGGAGAAGCTATACTTAGAAATGCATGTGTACACCCACGAGAGAAGCTGTATACATTATAGAAATTCTACGTAGACTCACAAGAGAGGTTCTGAGTAGAAATGCATGCACACTCACCAAATAAGTTATATATACATAAAGAAATGCATATACACACCTAACTTCGTAGAAATGTATTTACACTCACAAGAGAAGTTATATGTAGGAGCTACACACAGAAATGTGTATACACCCATGAAAGAAGTCACGCGAAGAAACGCATAGAGATGCTTATATACAGCTAACTTTGTAGAAATGCATTTACACTCATAAGAGAAGTTATACTACATACAAATGTGTATGTATTCTAGAGAAGCTACACGTACAAATGAGTATATACAATCACAAGAGAGTCAATCTTAGAAAAGCATGTACACTCACGAGAGAAGTTATACATATAAATGCTTGTAAAAGTTAGACAGAAGTTATATGTTGAAATGCATGTATACATACACAAACACACGAACGAACAGACTCATCAGTCATACACAAACACACGAACGAACAAACTCATCAGTCTTTCCATTTACACTGTGCAGGTTAGATCCACGACCACCAAACGACGCCCAATACCTGCATGGCATTCTAGAATCCATCGCTCGCATAGAGGTACAGCACAAAACAACCCAATAAAACAAATCAATCACTCTAAACACGTGCGACTCAACAATGACACGAATCGATTTTCATGCATTTGCGCAGGCGAGGGCTTACGGATTGCTGAGGGAGATGGGAGCGGCGGAGGTGGAAGAAGTGTACACAGCAGGAGGAGGAGCCAAGAATGAGAAATGGAGGAAGATAAGAGAGAGAGTTCTTGGTTTGCCTGTGAAAATGGCTGCTCAAACAGAGGCTGCCTATGGAGCTGCTCTTCTGGCTCTCAAGGCCACTTCATCAAATTAGTGTATGTATATACTGTATACACAGAACTAAACTAGTCCAAGTAAAAGTATGGATATGATTTTCTTTTTAGTCATTCTCCAACCTAGGAGTGCTCACAGTTCGATTTTGAACTGCACCGAAAGGAATCAGTAGAATTTGTTTCCAGTCGATTTTTGAACCATTCAGTTTTTGATTCTGTTCATTGGATTTTACGTATTTTCACTTTTGGGCCACTTTTGTTTATTTTTTGTTGGCCTAGTATTTTTTAGACACTATTAAGCATGATAAATAACCTAAAACTAAAATGAGCCACTTATTCAAATAAGTCAATTTTCAGTTCGGTTCAATTTTTTATTCATTAAATTTTAAATTGAATTAACTTAGTTTTGTCCAGTTTGACTTTTAACATATTGATTCGTATCAATTCTCATTTTTTTTATGAGCAGTCCCACTCCAACTCACGAGTGAACCAGCAGCCTTGCATGGCCTCACTCTATCGATTCTTCATTTGTAAATTAATTTTTTAAGTTATGTTTTCTAACATAAATAATAATAATAAATAAATAAGGTTATTGTTGTTGCTGTGTGAACTTCGATTCGCTTGTGCCACGATAGCATGCTCTGTTGCATATGTGTTTCACAGGGGTAAAATTGTCATTTCGATGGAGATCAGAGAAATCATCAATTGGCGGCGCAAGTGAGAGTGAGACAGAATCAGAAGTAAATCCACTTCATTAAATGCATGCAATCATTTCTTTCCTTAATCTGTCAAATCATATAATGTGTCTGTCTCTCACTACACACTACACTATACTCTATACACTATATAAATATAGATTATATTTTTAGTATATAATTTTTTTTAAATATAAAATTTAGGTTAAATGGGCTGATTTTCAAAGTTTAAGCTATTCTAGTTTTAGATAATTCATATCAAACCTATTTTTATTTATTCAAAATTTTACGCGATATTATAATGAATATTTACAAAACTATTGTTCATCGTTCTGAATTAAAATGAATGAAAATTTCACTATTTTAAATCATACGTTGCTAGACTAAAATTGACTTTTTGTGACGGGCCTAATCCATTGCAAATAAGCCAAATCTATTACATAAGCCTTTAGTATCGAATTTATGGTCAAACAAACTCCATCTTGAGAGACTTGTTGCAATAGAATTCTATAACAGAAAAAAAAAACATTCAGAATACTCTCAAGTAATGTGTATAATTACTATATAGGGATGCACATAAGTGATAATTACAAGAACTGTGAGAATTGTAAAAACTAATATGAGGGCGTCATGTGACAAGAGGGCTGGATTTTATATTATAACCTATCGAAGAAAGTGTTACCCTATCGGAAGAATAGTGTAATGAGGGATTGAAAATTTCTTATACATATTTTTATTCTTGTGTCTGCCAGCCCAGCGCGCACATCACGTGACGATCTCTCACAAGTGCGCACGATTCACACAACGCAGTGCAATTCTCACCAACCTATTCTCTGTACACATTTTACACAACTTTAAACAAAAAGTTATTTGATCAAAAAAAATAAGGGATAATTACATGTCACTATACCGATCAAAACTTCATTCTAGGATCACTACACTCAAGTTTGAAAAAAATTTTCTCAGTACCCGAGTTTAAAAAGTTAACAGTTAAGTCAAATTCAGTTAAATCTAACAACATTATTTTATTAATGACCAAAATGCCCCTCACTATATAAGTTGCAAAAGATGAACACATTTGGGGATCTCTGGCAACACGACGTCCGGCGCTGTAGTTGGAGGTCTCCGGTAACAACACGACGGCCAGCGCTCATCATCGTCGACGTTCTGAAGCGGGACGGCGCTATCGTGGCCGAGTCCCTCCAACGGTCTGACTGAACTCCACCGGCGGTTCCCGCTGGCGCTCTCTCTTTCAGATCTGACATCATGGATTTTGAGGACCTTAAATTGCCTTTGATTGAACCGATTTGCTGTCTTGTTCTTAATATTGGTTGGATCTGCAAATTAATGGGTTCTTAATGTTGGATTAAAAATCTGCATTGGGTTCTTAATGCTTCCAATTGCTTTCGTGTTCTTAATGTGAGATGCGCTGGGAAATACAGAGGTGGTGGCTCCGCCGGCCATCGTCGGTACCAAATTAGGAATTTGGGGTTGGGCTTGCTTTTTTTTCCAAAAATTTCGCGAGGTCCTGAGGAAGTCGATTAGCGGTTGCTTGAGCTTCCACTATGATTCTGGATTTGGAATTTAGCGTTTCTGGATTATTTTATTTGTTTGATGAGGCAGTGTTAGTGTTTTGGTTTAATTGCTTGATAGTTTAGTTTCTGGAAATAAAATAGCTTGGAGAAGAAAGGTCCTGTACACGATGAAGAATTTAGAGGAGAGAGGGAGATGAGTGATAAAGGTTTGAAGAAGGGCAAACTTATCATTTTACTACATATTTCTAGTTTTGTTTAATGTTTTAATTCAGTTATTTGATAAGACTGTTTTGTAGTTATTGATTTATAATAGAGGGCAAAATGGTCATTTCATAATTATTAATGTCATTTGAATTGTACGGTAAGTGCATTTTGAATTTTTTTACAGACTGTTGTTTACTTTAATTGTAACTAAAAATTCTTGGAATACTAAAAGAAAATTCAAAACTTACATATAATGATCTTTGAATAAGATTTGGAATACGTGTAGTTATCTCAAAATACAACAAAGAAGTTATTAATTACAGTAATTTTATTGTATTGACACGGTAGTGTGCACACTTTCTCCAAAAAGACCATTTTACCCTTCACATGGAAAACAAATCACATATTTGTTCCGTTCCATGACTTTGTTAATTGTTATATATATATATAATTGTCGTGTCCTTTTTACCTGAGAAATTAAATAAGAAATGTACATGGCTGGTTTTGGGAGGTTTGGGTTGAACCCAAACGCACCTCCCTTCTTCCCCAACGATCTCCACCGCCTCTACCACTTTCAAACCCACAACAACACCACCACCGACTCTTTCTTCACCGACCCATTACCGTTACCGCCACCGACCCATTTCCTATGCTACCAAAACCTCCCGACCCCGCCGCCGCCGACCCACGTCATCAACGTCTTTTCTCCTCCGCCGCCTCCGGTGGTCGTCGCCGTAGGGGTCGGAAACGCGG
>JAYMTP010001003.1:0-27150 GCA_036897365.1 Geranium brycei | reverse complement strand
TATATATCTGAGTATTATTATTGATTGCTTGTCCATCATACAAGAGTAACTACATATATACATGTCAATCAATATATTAACCTAATCATACACCAAGTCTATAATCACAGTCCTTCAGAGATAGATAATACTACTTCAATACAGCTTCTACTATTAGAGTCGTTCTAGGACACGTAATGGTGGGGTCATATTACAAAACATTTTTTTATTTTTTAATGTTAGACATCTCCCTATAAATTGTAAGAGTTTTACATTAACCTTCTCTATTAACTTTTTTCAAAAAATTATATTATTTTTTTTTAAATAACGAAAATATCTCTAAAAAATTTTTGAAGGTTGTATTAAAACATTTTTTAAATATATTAATTTATGAAATAAATAATATTATTTTAATGTTAACTTTTTATAAAAAAAATGTAAAGCAATTTTCAAACATCATTTTTTTGTTTTAAATATTTTTTAAAAAATTAATGATAAAATCACCTTTTTATTATTTTTAAAAAATATGCTTTAAAAAATTTCAAATTAAATTTTGGTAACTTATAAAGAAAATCACTTTTACATGCAAGGGTATTTTTATCATTTTTAAAAAAATATAATATAATTTTCAAAAAATTTAACAGCTTAACGGCGCAAAAATTTTTTGGTAACTTAATTAAGGGGGTGAAAAAACATATTTTCAATCGATAAGATTCAAGTGAAAATCGTGTATGCTTAAATAGTAAGTAGAATGTAGAATTATCCCAATTTTTTAATTGAATTTACTTTGAATTTACTTTTTTATAAATAAAGGGGAAAACATATTCCCTATATGGTCTATCGATGTTTCTCTTGTTCTTTTAAACATAAGGGAACTTTTCAAATTAAACTAAATATAATTTCTAGTTAGTTTATAAATAAGTTGATTGAAATAAAATAAATAATTAGTTAAAAGTTGCAAAGCTTTACATACATGTGTTACTTTACTTATAAGATCTTCGGTGGGTAGTGTATAAAAATTGAAGACTATAAAAATGCAAGTTTGAAATAAATAAAAAAATATGGAGGGGAAATATTGTCCTCATAGTGAAGTGAAGTGGATTTAATAAATAAGTTTGATAAAATGGATAGAGTAGGCATCAGATCACGTGATGAGGATAGAGTAGGCATCAGATCACGTGATGAGATGGGATCTTTTTGGATGCTCATATATGTATCATACTGCAATCATTACAATAAAGTATCTATTTCCGTCTTAGATCTTGACTCCAATTTCTCCATTCTAGCTGGATCCTCCAAAACATGCGTGAATATGTTCCATTTAATTTCACAACTTTATTTTCTTTATTAACTTCAGTTTTGTTGTTCAAATTATGTTTCTGCATGCAAAATTTTTAAGAACATTGTAAGAATTTGGATTCTCGACCATTATCGTAGTAAACAAATTATTTCATTGACAGATAAATGTTGTGTCGTGACAAATCGTTCACTGATTTGAAAGTAAAATTTCAAAGATGGCTATGATGACGATTGATAATCATTTACTCCCTAAAGCTAACACATCAATTGTTTTATTAGCATGCCAACTCACATAAAAGTATATAAAACTTGTAAATGCTAGTACTCAAAAACGAAGAAATATCAAGGAATGAACAAAAGCAATATGAAATTGATACAAATTAGTAACCTGATCAGCGTGGTCGATGGACCACGGACGATAGAGTTTTTAAAACAACTCAACTTTGGTCGTGTACTGAACTCGAGACACACTATTCTCTAGAAGTACCACGAAGACGAAGTGGAGTTCCAGAGTGTATGAAATTTTGAAAATGGGAAATGAGCATCTATAAAGAGCTATTTATAAATTTGAGTTGAGCCGGTCGGGTGGCAGTAGTGCGCACGTTTGGGAAAATCCAAACCCAATAACCCACAAAAGTACTCACTTGTCAATTCAAATAAGGGATGGTACAAAAAGAGTATATAAGCGCCCCAGTTTGTTGAAACCCTACTGGTGTGTGACTCTTAACAAAAGCTTATTGGCTTTCGTCTAGAAATTGTCTAACAATTCCCTACAAATGGCTTAACAAAAGACCGAAGGAAGAAACACAAATTCCTCGATAAAAGAAGGTTTGATACTTAAGCAGTAGTGTCTTTTGACTTGAACTAATACGTAGTGGAGCGAGACAACTACTTAATTCAAAATAAGTGAATTTCTTCTTAAACTTATTTTGATTTCGGTTGAGACCCTCACAACACAAATTATACCTTCCGAGATACATTTAAAAAAATGCTTTTAAGGTCATGCATGCACATCGAGTCATGTGAGTGCTCTAGGAACACCTGTTTAAGTCTTTCATATATCGATGGTTGTAAAGCCATCACATTCACATAGGTAACTCATTAAATGTGTCTCTATACCACCATCATAAGGTATACATAGTTATTAAGGACATGAAGTCCAAAACGTCATACACAAAGTCCTTCAAGTGCTATCTATAACACTCCCAAAAACTAGTTATGGACTATCAAATAAAAATCAATCAAGTGTGTATATAGCACTACCAAAAATTGGTAATGGATTATCAAACAAAAATTCATCAAGTGTGTATATATATAGCATAACTAAAATTTGGTAATGGCTCACACTTCTTGTTGAGAGGTTGTGAGTTCAAACCTTGTTGTGAGCGGGATGTGGAGGGTTTATATGGGTAGATTAGGAACATGTTGTAATTTTTAAAAAATTTGTTAAATCCTACTGCTAAAATCATATACAATGAAAATTTTACATCCTGAATTTTTTTTAAATTTATGTCATTAGAGTAAGTGGGTTGTGTCAGGTGATGCACTTCGACGACACTTCCTATCTCTGATTACTATTGGTTTGTTTCGGTTTTAAGATTATGATTTTTTTTTATTTGAAATTTCTGTTTGTTTTTTTGGTTTCAGATTTGTGAGTGTTTTTGTTTGGAGATTTTTTTTTTGGGTTTGATGTTTTGGTTTATTTTTTATTTTAAGAAACAAACCAACAACAATTGTAAGGAAGGAGTCTCGTTTGAAAGACAGTATAGGCGAAAATATGAAGTCTCAAGTCTCACTGAAGCACATCACCGAAGACAATCAATTTGCCACAATAGCATAAGCTTATAAATTTAATGAAAAATTGGATATGAAATCGTCATTTTATATAATTTTAACTATAAAATTTAACATCACTGACAAAATGACAAAGAAGTTGTGTACCGAAACAGAGAAAAAATATATATTGGTGTCATTTTCCCTTGAACGTTTTAGACGTCTGATAATATACTTCGTTACATGCATCAAAGATATGCGCTTGAGCTGCACTTGAGCGTTTCAGCTCAACTAATAATCAACCAGGACCAAACCTCTTTCAATCATTCTGTCAGATTTTATCCATCCATGACCTTGTCATCCAAATATATACCATAACAGAACCAGACAGACTCAGAAATGTTTGTTACATGTGATGTGACACCCTCCCTGACCCTAGCCCTATCTCTATCCCTATGCTTCTACTCTTTAACAATTTAAATTACACCAATTATGTGTCTAACCCCTCAACTCAACATTCTGAATTACATACATTAATCTGTTCAATACTTTCCAACAACTTATACTGTAATCGCTCCTGGAACCTGCATTTCTTTTATTCTTCTTATTTCAGGGACATGGAGTGAGTTCAATGGCAACATTTTCGTTTCTCTATCCACATACCTTACAGCTGCAGTGCTAGATCTGGCTGCTGCTGCCGGGGAGATCCGACCCCCAATTTTGAACTAGGAAAACCTGGTTCCGGAGATCTCATGTTCGGGTCCTTGGAAACTGGCAATCCTTGCCAGGGGGATTTCCCTTCACCCGTTATATGTGACTTTCCCGGAATTCTGGACTGCAACCCGCTTGAACTTTCTGGTAGCCTACCATCCGTGGAAGCAAAATTCTTTGCAACCATGCCTTGCATTTGGGAAGGCATAGAGGCCTCGTCTAAGCCGACATGCCCAGTGGACGTGCCTGCTGTTGCAGCCATCCCTATTTGTGGCGGAAAATTGTGCATATACCCACCAGCGGAACCATTCATAATATCATGAGAAGTTATGTGATCCTGCTGTATCTGATTTGGCATCACAGGTCTGGTCCCACCATTTATAGTACCATTTGATGGAATTATCTCCTTTTGCGAGTTCAACCCTTCAAGCGTGCCTTCTGCGTTAAGTAATGATCTGTCTGGAATGGAGCTTGGACCTGAAGTATTGGGAGGAAGCAGTCTGTTTATATCATCTGGAACACAGTAACTCGTAGATATTTGCTTCCCAGAACATAACAATTGCTGCCTTACCGGCACATCATTTTCTCCCACCCATCCAGGACCAAATTCCACTCCATTAGGCAAAACACTCTCGATTTTCTTTGAAGCAATCATCCATGCATGAGGCCCAAGATTTGCAGCAAATCGACCAAGGCTTCTCGAATAACCATGCTCTGTCTGTACACCAACCTGATGCAGAGTTAAACCAGAAGAACAAACATGTCAATAGATCGAGCCTTCACAAAGGACCCACAAAAGCAACATATTAGGTGAATAGCATTGGAGATGACAAGTACCAAACACCCAAAGGTACTATACCTACACACCACTGATATCAAATACAGTGACCTTGGCTTAGCTACCCATTTCCTAACCATGATTTACAAATAAAAATCAGACCATCTACAAATATGTTTACATAAGAATTCCTCTGAATCTGTACAAAAGATGCTAATACACTTTGAGCAGAGGGACCTGCTCATAGAGGCAGTGAGTGGCATGTAAACACAGCCATTGACCATCTACAACTATATGTTTAGTAAAAAATCAATTAGTGTATGTCACCAAGCTATTCAAACCAATAAAAGATAGCAAATCAGATTCCAAAGATACATACTGCCATTAGTTGCTTCATGCTGCCTTCAAGGGTATTGAAGACAGATGGCTCCTTCTCAGAAGCCAATGAAACCTGGTACGATGCCCGCCTATTCTCATCTACTGTAAATGGTTTCTTCCCATACTTCAGTACAGCCTTCAATACAGAAGCTGCAAGCCAGTAGAAAAATAGGTATAAATTCACTTCAATGGCCAGAAAATTAATATATCAAAAATGAGAAGACTACCAGAACATACAGCAACCCAAATCTAGACAACCAGGCCAATAGTTACCTCAAAGGACTAACACTACTTGACTCATGATTAAAATTGGACTCTGGTATAAGGGGGTCTAATAGGTAAGCCAGAGGGAACATTATCACTAAAAACTATAGATAAAAAAAGTAAAAACAGAAAGATATGATTACTGAACACGTGAATTCAAATCCAAACCTGGAAATTCGTTCTCCAATTCAGACATCCAGTTGCTATAAGCTTCACTGTTATGAGATGAATGAGAGCTCCTAACTAATGCATCAGCAACCTGAAACTTGTCAGGAGTAAGGATTTTTCTTAAATTGTAAGTGTTGGGCCAGCTTCCATTATCTCCTCCAGTAGCAAGAGTGGCATCAGAAGAGAACTCGGGACCAACACGCTCGGTAGAAGACCTACCCAGTGACTTTTTCAAGTTTTTGCCAGGTGGTCTTCCTCTTCTTGCAACTTTTGGCTGTGGTTCACTATTATCGCTATCTTGCCTCAAATTATCAAAATCCTTTTTTGCCAGCTCTAGCATGGATCTCGCCTAATAAATCATATATATCAAATAAGAAATTTTGAACCTTAAAATGGGTACGTATGTACAAGTTTACAAAATTAAACAAACCTGCCGAAAGAAAACAGTATCTGGTGCATTATACTGCATTGCATTTGAACATATCAAGAAAACATCCTTCTGCAGGTAGCAAAGGAACAAAACAGTCAGTTTCAAGTAAATCAACAACATGTTCCAAGCAAAATGTAATCATTGAATCACTGGTGAGGGGAAAACTGCCATTGTTTAGTTGGTGCATCTTTCATCCCACTTAAAAATGTAAATGTCCCCAGACTGGACCATGTCAATATGTCGATAAATTCATTATACGAGTTAACAGTTCGACAAATTTTAAAATACTATTTATTGCATAGTCTACACAACAAACAGTTTGTACTTGAACTTTTCAAGATAAATTATGAGACTTCACAGCATTTCTGTCAAGAAATACCTCAAGAATGTAAATTAAGTCATACAAATGTTCAATGGAAATATCATACATCCGCATCCATGTTTGTTGTATAATATAAAATCATCAAGCAAGTAATACCAATGTCAGCATCCACCCAACATTTATGCCTGTATACTCACCTCACCTAAAGTTTGTCAGGTTCCATTTTTTTACTCTGCTTTTGCAGTCTCTCATTTCTTCTTAATACATGTATACTCTATACAACTATGGAAAAATCGAACTTTCAATAGGAGATTAAGAATCAACAGTAAAAACATATCACGGAATCTTTAAGCCCACGTACTTGGAAGTTCAGCCGATCAAAATAATAAGAGCAATGCAAATATTAATAACTGGAAATTCAATATAGTGATACAAAACTACCAATCATCCACTTCCCCTCGTTTTTCCTATAGCAGATAATGCTCTGTTTTTTTTAAGAAATTAGTATTAACACCTTTTATACTTGCTAACTCACTTGAACATACACTTTTTGCAGAACACTCATATTTTCAAGAGGCAGACAATTAACATTCTAGAAAAACACCTAGGAAAGTTATGCACGCAAATCATATTGTTTTATAAACATGAAGTGATTAATGAAAGATAACTCTAACAAGTTTATGCCTAGAAGTATTCAGAAAACAGAATCTATTAACGTCACATTCAAATAATACTGTATCACATTACCATAGTAAACTGGCAATCCTTTATTTTTAAGATTTTCACTTTTTTCAGAGAGAAACTCGAAGCAAAAACTACAAGAGTTGGCAGGGAAGCTTAGGTTTAAATAGCACATTCTAAAACTGTGAGGAAACTGCAAAAAAGAACAATCTTAAACACCCATCATCAGATTATAGTGCATACAGGATACACAAGTTTTTTTTGTACGCGTTGAACCAAGAGTAGTATCCTGATCCCCCTGACTGTATAATATAAACTGTTGGTTGTAATTAGATGTCTTTTGTTCTTAAAGACTGGCTTGATGTATTCCATGCTTTTGCATTCTCCCTGTCTAATCACAGGAGCAATGCGCTCAATTACAGAAGCTGTTTCGAACTTCAAACACTGACTCAAGTAAGAACTTTCATCAAATTATACATGCACTCGATAGTATAGATGATTACCAGGGTAGTCCTGTCAATTGAAGTACCAGAAAACCAATATAGGAACCACGTGTTACATTAAATATTCTTATTCATCAGTGATAAATATAATGACAGATAACAGAATCAATTCTTTTTATTATTTTCATCCTTTCTCAATCCAGCACCTTTATATATCTTAAGGAATCAAATTTGTGAAAATCATCTTGGAAATCATAAGGAATAGATATTACAGTTGAAACCGTTAACTGCGGCATATCAGGATATCAAGGGGGTGGCTTAAGTAAATATTACATTTCCAGGCAGCAAAAGATTCCAACAACATAATCAATATGCACATGTACACCTAGAGAATATCAAATCACAATAAGACAAGCAAGACCATTTAATAGCCAGTTTGAACTAAATCCGGGTGAGGTAAGTAAAGAACACACAAATCAAGAAAAACTACCTCAAATTGTTCCAAACTGGTATAAGCTCCCTCATCCAACTTGCTCCTGACAGTTCCAAAATCCATGGGATGCTCAATGATGTCATGATAATCAGGAAGCTACACCCAAAACAGAAACAACACAGACAGAATCAAATATGGGTATTCAAATATAATGGACTAAAGCAAATCTGTAGTAAAAATTACACCTCTTCCGGATCCACGGGATCAGAGAACACTCCATAAGTGTCTTTCCTGCAATAAAAGAAGTATAGCCAAACCCATTACAAGTCACAACCCATTTGAAAAGAGTATGAGAGTAAGATAAATAAAATCTAAGGAACCAGATAAAATTGAACACAAACTTTTGAAGCCTGTCCAGAATGAACACCAACAACTTGTTGTCTGGCAAAGGTGTTGTGGGGCCAGACTCCAACACCAGTGACCCTGTCCACACATACACAAACATGCTCAAAATTAATAACCAGTACTATATATGAATAAATTCTTCCTCAGAAATGCCCTTTAGAGCAAGAAATGAAGACTGATTGATACCATTTCTAGTGTGGGTCGCTTTCGAAACCTTTTCTTCCTGCAACAAAAAATTCACACATACATCATCCGTAAACAATCACGCAAACAAACAAAAAGATACAAAACAGTGCAGCTAATCCCACTATTATTTGCAGAATGACAAGTGAAAATAAAAATAATTTAAATAGAAGAGACAATTAATCATAAAACTTTACAGACATCATGGGGGCGTGTTTGAATTATTTTCCCATGGATTAACATTAAAGGTCCAGATATAATTCAGACAATCAAGAATTATTATTTTAAAAAAACCTAGTAATAGAAATGAATAAAACTGAAACCCAACCCAAGCCCCAATATAAATTGACCGAGTCAACCCCATCCACTCACTCACTTGGATCCAACCAGAAGTTTCAAATAACGCGCGAAATCCAAAAAAGTTTCAACAGTTTTTCCCCTTTCTCCTTCCCCCAAAAATATAAATAAATACCAATAATTATCTTTCGTTTCCATAAAAAATCACATATATAAATGCCCCGAATCAGAGGTTCAGGAATGGAAAAAAAATTGAGGAGGCGATGATCACCGTTTGGTCAGATCCGGCGGCGATCCGGCGGGGATTGTGAGAATCCGCATTCCAATCGGGCGCAGAATTGGAATTGAGGCCGTGGAGGAGCTTGTGCTTCTTCTCGGTGCGCTCGTCGACGTCGTCGTCGTCGCCGGCGGGTGGTGCGGCGTGGAGGCTAGGGTTCCGGCGAGTGGAGCGGGCATTGGAGGAATTAGGGTTGGGGTGTTGCTGCTCCTTGAGACTTCGCTTTTGAATTTCCAACAGAGAGGGACGTCCCTTTTTCCTCTTCTTCGTCGTCGTCGTCGTCGTCTCTGCTACCTTACCCATTTTTGCTACCTTCCTCCTCCTCCTCTCTCTCTATCTCTCTCTACAAGCAAAGTCTTGATTTATTTTTTTTATTTTTTATTTATAAAATATTGGGGCGGGATCGGCACGTGTGAGCTTTCTCACACGGATGGTGTGGTGCTTATGGTCACGTGATACTCACGCTCGTACACTTATTTCCTTTGACAAAACTACCCTTCCTCGTGTCCTAATTAACCGTTCCATTTTCTTAACTCAAGCTGTACCTGTTCTCGTCTTCTTGCCTCAGCTCTTCCACTTCATCAGAACTGAAACTCAAAGTATCTCCCAAGTCTAACGACACCAAAATGGGCCTTTTCAAGTCCTGTTATGTGTTCGGGCCATAATCGGCTGATCCAAACCTATAAGCCCAATCTAAAATTAAATGAATAAATTTAAGTGGCGAATTACAAATGGTAGCCCTTAAGCATCGATGACAAATGTATAAATTCTTACGCACGGGAGTGGGCGGTTTAGACCCGTGATCGGTCCTGAACTAAGATTTGAAATGAATCACAACTCAAAAATGGAGAACCATAGATATTAGATAGGTTTTGATATTGATTTTCAGAGAAGTGTTTAAATTGGTTCGCCTTTGATTTTAATAGTGTACAAACCAGAGTTAACCGGTTTGTCGATAATAATATGTTATTTATCCTTTACTTTTATTTTGCTTGCAAAAATTATGTTTCGATTGAGAAGTAATAATAAAATCTTCACATTCGATTTTTGATAATATTTGTTATAGTTGCAAACTTAAATTATTTACCTATAAATCGGATTCAATTTTGTCTAGTTCAGTTCATGCATCGAAAATTAATCAGTTTCAATTGAGTAGGATCGGAAATGAACTGGCCAGAAACCAAATTGTTTGTGTTCCGTGTTTGGTTCCCATATATTAAAAACCGCGAAGTTTAATTCGAATCAATTCTTACAGGTTAAATTCTTGTTTGGAACCGTATCCACCCCTACATACACATGCTTGTAGACCACTAATTATGAATGTAAATGACAAATAATACTATTATGAACAGAGTAGATGAAATATAAGAATTGTACCAAATATGTTCAGAAGACGGAGATTGTAGATTGTGCGAAGAATGTCCGAGTCCAGTTGATCGTTGTTTCCTTAAGACAATATTGCTCCCTCTGTGGCACTTGAAGGATTAACAAGCAATTGCCTCCCAAGATAAAACGGACTTACACCACTAACGAGTGTTGCGTATAGTGGTGACTGGCGAACTAACAATTGATAGGAGAAGATGTTAGGAAGAAGATGAATTTTTGTCCCAACTTCAATCCTTTATATAGGAGAGTGATGCCCCTTCTAAAATCGCTGCGATCCTTAGACCAAAAGGCACTCTTTTTGAAAGCCAAAAGTCATCAGTAAAGTTCAATGACTGAAATGTAAAAATGCACTCATTTGATTCAGAAGTTGAATTAAGAATAAAAAGGATAGGAAATGTACCAAACCGAGACGGGATGGGACGGGACGGCGGCGGTGGTGCGCGTGTGTGGTCGTTTCCCAACCTGACTTGGTCTGCGGGTCTCCCCACTACACGTTAAGAGATGACCCAAGGCCACAACCTTTAGGTATCATTTCGAAGTATATAAAGAGGTACATTTTGTCAAGTGTAAGCAATGTGACACTCTTATAATTGAGCTGGTCTGCGGGTCTCCCCACTACACGTCAAGTGTTTTACACTTTTGTTGCATCTTTAAGTGCTATTATCTCATTCAATACTTGATTGATTTCTACAAGTGTATAGCCTAAGTTGTAGCTATCGAAGAGACGAACACAACGGACATACACATGATCCAATTTTATTACTATAATCGATCGGAGTGATCGCCGGAAAATCATATCTCAATATGGTTTCCAGCAATGCTTCCTCTATTGAATTGTTTTGTTGCATCACTATAACATCGTCAAGTTTTAAAGAAAATGATGTTTTTACCCTCATTTTGATTCCGACCTTCTTCATGTCGGATATTCAAGCTCTACAGAACTTCAAAGCTACTATCATCGTACTAATATCTTAAGAAAAATAGTTTTTACTCAATTAATTCAAGATAAAGGGCAATTTAAAACAAATCTACTCTCACAAAATCTACATCTCAATTTTCTAATTTTTCTTCACCGGTAAAGCCACAGGTCAACTCAAGTGTTGTGGTGGTCCTCAATGATGAAGATTAGTGGCTAGTAGATCAAGACCCGCTGACATAGATTCACTATTTGCTTCGTCGATCTCCGTTCAAAGTCCAACTTTTTGGATGTCATGCGTCTGCAATGGTGCATGCCCATAATTGAAGAAGCCAAACTTTGATTTCCAGCAAATTATCTTGTGCTAATGAGATGTATAACCTGATTTTTAGGTTGGTGATTTAGATGATAGGATAGGGCGTGTATGGTTTGGTTTTGAGTTAGTCTGGTTTGGTTTAAAATCAAACCGATCAATTCGGTTCTAAGAAAATAAAATTGAACCAATAGAATTCGATTTGTTTTAGTTTTGACATGTTAGTTTTGGGTTCGATTTGTCATGAACCGAGCTCCATGAAAATCTCACATTTTAGACCGTTTTTATTTATCAATTTTTGGTTGGATTTACTTTAAACCGATTTTTATGAAATTCTCACATTTTGGGCCGATTTTGACTTATTAATTGATTTGTTTTTTGTTGGCCTATTATTTTAAGGCTCAATTAATAAGAATCGATGACTTAAAATGAATCACATGTCCAAATAGATCGGTTTTTGGTTCGTTTCAATTTTTAATTGGTTTTCATTTTATAAATCAAAACTGAACTGAATCAATTCGATTCTTTGCAGTTCGTTTATTTTTTTCTCGGGTAAGTTCGGGTTTTTTTACCACCCCTATGATAGAAAATGGAAGGGCTTATATGTATTATATAGCAATAGTCACGTGAGGAGAAAGAATCCATTTTGCATCCACTTTTAGTTATGAATGTATTCGTGACCAATATTTAAGAGCCCATTTATAATTTACCTAAATTCCATTTGTTACGATCTATTCTAGACTTTGTACTCCTTATGTTAATAGGTAATTTTCATTGTTATTTGGGATAATTAAAGGTTATTATACTCATTCAAACCTCATTTTAAGATTACTATACTTATATTTGAATTTTTTTTCCTCAATACTTTAAGTTTAAAAAGTTAACTTTTAAGATAATTTTCTGTTAAATCTAACAGGTGGTTTATAAAATGTCCAAAATGCTCTCACTAAATAATTTCACAGTTATGAAATTACTATTTTGCCCTCCATTGAATAAGAAAATTAAAATAGAGTTCAAGGGCATATTAGCAACTATAAGTGAATAAAATAAAAAATTGAAAAAACTAAAAACATTTATTGAAAACCCTAAAATAACCTATCCTCTTCTCCACACGCTCTCTCTCTCATTCCACTTTCTGCCCCTCTCATCTTCCAAAACCAGATCGTCGAAACCCAGAGAACTAGAAGGGCCGCCGAGTTCTCCTCCGGTCACCGCTGGGATCTCCATCTTCTCCATGCCGCCGAGCTCTACTCCGACGACCCATATCTCGCACAACCTCCGGCAACCTAGATCTCGCATAACCTCCGATTCGTCGCCGTTAGAGACCAGATCCGACGAGCTCATGGCGGCGGCTCGAGCTTCACCTCCGTCGCGTCGATCTTCACCGGCGGCGACCGACATTATGCCGCCGTTCTCACTCGGCGGATCTGGATCTGGGGCGGCGGTGCGAGCTTCACCTCCGTCGCGTCGATCTGACGACGTTCTCGCTCGGCGGATCTGTATCTCTCCTTCCTTGGGATTTTTCTGATCAACAAGTCTCGAAAATCGTCGGAGATTCTCAATCTCGTCGAACCCATTACTCGGTCCCCGAGATTTTCGATCTTGCACCGGCACAACTCGTTTTGAACTCAGTAAAGACACTGATGGTTGCCCGATGTCTCTGTGTCTTTGAGTTGATGCTGATGGTTTGCAAAATTTCAGCCGAATGATTTGGATTTTGAATATTGTTTGTCAATTTTTGGAATTTGATTTCTCCTATAAGTGATAATGATTTATGGAATTGATAATTTATTTTGATAATGGATAATTGATTTGATAATGGATAATGGATAATTGATTTGATGATGGATCGATAATTGATATTTTAGTTTTTGAATTTGTGTTGGATGATAGTTGTGAAAAGGAAAGAGGATGAGAAAGTTTCTGGAATTCGAGAGAGAGAGAGAGGAGGTTGAAGATGGAGGGTGAACTTGTAACTTTACATGGTGATTTTCAGTTTTTTTTTAAAATAAATTAATATGTTATACCAAAGGACGAATATACCCTTTGGACATAAGGTTAGGTTATTATTACTATTTTCACATTTACCACATAATTATCCCTGAGAAGCTTATATGATAGTGTATTTTGAACTTTTTACAAACCACTTCTGTTAGGTTTAACAGAAATTTTTATAAGGGTTAACTTTTTAAATTTGGGAGATCGAGAATAAAAATCCAAATTTAAATATAATGATTTGAAAATGAGATTTGTTTGGACGGGCATAGTGACATGTAATTATCCTTTATTATTTTACGAGGAAAGCAAAAAATGTTTAGGTGATAGGAAAGCTACAAAATCTACAGTAATAAGTGAAGCCTCAAAATGCCATTATAAAAAGGGTAGTAATAAATAAAGAGGTTCATTAATTAATACGTGAAGCCTGTAAATAAAGAAGACAAGTTGGATGTAGGTTGGTGCCAAATCTAGTTAAGACAATAGTTTTTGAGCTAAAGATTCATCCTATTTATTGAACAAATACTACTTCAAAAGAGATTGTTTAATAGTTTTGGGTGAAGTTAAAGTTGTACTTGTAGCTACAAGCCAGCGAATGCCTATGTGAATGGAAATTCCAATAGTAATTAACAACCATCCCATTATTATTGTAAGTGTAGCTGAAAAATATGGATGAGCCCTTCTTTTTTCTCTCTTGTCTTTATATGCAACAATAATTCACTTGGTGGGAATAATCTATTTTATTATTTTGTTCAATTATGTGTTTAGAATCTAACAATAGCACGTGGATCAGTGCTAAACCAAACTGTGCACAAATTGATAGGATTGGATTGGGGGCAAGGGCACATGGATTTTTTATTATGATCTGATTAAGTTGTTAATGCCATTTTGGTAATTAAGTTGATGTGTTCATGGACATTATTTCATTTCCAACTATATTGGAAGCTCCCATTAATTGGGGTTGGGAACCACCAATCTACTTTTTAGTGGCAATTCTTGACTCTCAATTTACCAACTAACTGGGACCAATAATTAAGCTTGTTATGTTAAAAGTAATCATAAGTGGGACTTTTCGTGCAACTATCGAAATGTTTACATTATATTTATCTCGAGTTGTAAAAGAAAAATATGACATCTAAAATTATTATTTGAATGAAAATTCAATATTCTTGTTTATAATATGGTGGAAGAAAGATTGAATTTCATTTAATTCATTTACTTGACTTAATTAGGCCTCTCATCCTCTAAAAGTTGAAGAGTTATAGGATTCTTTTGCTTTTATGATTAAGATTTCTATTATATATAAGGCAACTTTTTTTTTAGAGTCGAAATACGAAAAATCTTATTCGTCGTTTTTCTGTCAAAATTCTCTCTTTGGTAACTCTCCACACATGGTTTGAGTTTGCTAACGTCTATCGTTGTATCATGGAAGACTGTAGTTCATACAGAGCAATAAACGTGTTAAGAAAAATGAACTATCATGCCTCAACATAAAATAATTTTCCTTGATCAATCTTGATTTTCAAGTTCATTTATTTATGTTTATTTAATTGTTTGTATTGATTATTGCATTAAATGTGATAAGGAAAATGAACTACATGCCTAATATTTGTGCATTTTTATGTTTGTTCGTACTACGCTTATTAACTAATCCTCGCCTTAATGCAAAATTGTGCAAAAACCTTTCTTACCCATTAGATGTGCTATTTAAACACATAAAATTTCATTCTCATTAATGACACAAACTCTAAATAGTTATAAGCTAATTTTTATCTTCTTATATCAATTATAACCAACTCAGATATTATCCACCGTATCCATCTTCATTCTTAATGTTTCTCATTATATTATTTTTAGTTTTTATTTTCCATATACTTTGGTTTATAGTTTTCATTCTCTTTTTATATATTAGTCATCATTTGATAATAAAAAATCCAAAGCGGGTGTTTTCGAACCCAAAACAAGGTGTTTTCACACTCAGGACACCCAAAATAGGGTGTTTCCGTATCCAAAACAAATTGTTTCCGCGTAAAGATAGAATGTTTATGTATCCCCAACATGGTGTTATCTTGCCAAAAAGAAGGTTTTCACCCTTGTTACACTCTAAATCTTCGTTACACTTTTATCGTAAGGGTTCGGTCACCGATTCAGATTGTCATATTCATTCTTATCCCTCGTTATGCCACACCTCGTGACACCAATTGAAACCAGGTGTGACGAGGGTCCAGAGTGATTATGAAAACCGTTAGGTTGTCATAATCATCCTGAACTCTCGTTGCACCGATTTCCACCCTTCTTACGCTATGAACCCTCGTTACACTTTTATCGTAAGGGTTCAGTCACCTATTCTGATTGTCATAATCATTCTTATCCCTTGTTACTGCCATTAATGAGTCAACATAATCTCAACACAATTTACGTTTTAAGGTTGGTTTGTACGTGAATGTATCACTATATATACGTGAAGTCTCCAATTAAATAATAGACTTAGTTCACTTGTGTTTTTTCTGGATAAAATATATGTAAAGTATAAATTTTAAATGAATTAATTTTTTTAAGAAAAATACATGTTATACAATATGTTATATATTGTAATAGTGATTTTTTTAGACTACAAATATCCTACCCATTCAAATATCATTCTAACATCGCGAGCATCGAACCTTGATATCAGGTTAGGAAAAACCCTACTTGAACCATTACGCCAAGAGCAAGTTCATTGCAATGCTAAATTTAACTATATGTGAACATGTTAGGTAATTTAAAAATAAACTATCAATCTTGAAATGTTCCTAATCTTATTACAATATATCAATAATCCATGCAACATAATGAGAATTAAATATAATGGCACTCTGTTAGACCGGGCCAATGGTTGGAGGTTATACCCCCAAGCTATTGGAAATTTGTAAGAATAAGTCCAGAGACAATTTAATGCTATTTAGTTGTTGAATGAATGATAAACAAAATTATGTTTTATACATATTTCAGTATTTGTGATATTGCCGTAATATATAAGTGGATGGGAGTATGTTTACGTTAAAATAAACTTTAAAATACAGATACAAATAATGAAATTCATAACATTAAATGAAATGTACCACGCAAAAAAATAAATTAAATCCTATTAAAATAAAATTCAAAGCATTAAAAAAACAAAACAAAAACTAGTAAGTTTTATGTTAGAGTATCCATCTTATGATCCAAAAGTTATTGTTGGTTTGTATAGATTGTATTTGAAACATGAACTCATCCTTAAGCGGAAAATGCTTCACCAATATATAACGAATACAATAAAGGGATAATCTAATATAACTACAGCTGAGTTGTTGGCTTTTTCACTATAATTTTACTCTGAAAAGTGAGTTGACAATTTTTTTTCCCACTCCACTACAATCCGCTAGTTTTTAATTAGTTTTTGAATATAAAATGATCAAAGTACCCTTAATTATTATTCAAAAGTACAAAATTATGCCATTAAACAATTTCTCTTTTGGTTTGTACTGAACCGGACTGAATTAAACCAGGCCAAATTGGTCTGGCCCGATAAACATAATATACGAGCACTCCTTACCGAAACTGATAGGTCTTTACCAAAATAAAATAGTACACAACGATTTTTTTACCATTGTCCCTATCAACTGGGCATGTATATATTATACAAATACCGAAAATGACAGAGAATAGCACATAGCAGAAGCCGACAATATCATATATGATGTGCACAATAGGTGTAATCGGATACCGAGTAACACAAACAAACCAATCAATATCGCCAACCATTTTGGTTTAAGGCCATGTAATGTAACCACCGCCTCAGTGGCACCCAGTTTTCAGAGCCTATAAATTCACTACTTCACATTCTTGGATTGGAACAAACCATTACCTCTAAGTTGAAGCAAAGTAACAATTATGTGTATTGCAGCTTTTGTTTGGCAAGCTCACCCTCTCTACCCTCTGCTTCTCCTCCAAAACAGAGATGAGTATCACAACAGGCATGTCTCAATTCTCATAACCCATTTCTTTCTTCTTCTTGCTTTTCTGGTTCTTGGTTTCTGATATGTGTTTGTGTTTGGTTCAAGGCCAACAGAGCCAATGGCTTGGTGGAAGGGGAGGGACATACTAGGCGGCAGGGATGAGGTTGCCGGAGGGACATGGCTCGCTTGTTCCCGGGAAGGGAGGGTCGCTTTTCTCACCAATGTCTTGGAGCTTCACATTGCTCCTGATGCCAAGAGCAGGGGCGACTTGCCTGTGCTTTTCTTGGAGGTACAGCCTCTCTCTTTCTTTCTTCTTGTTCCACTTTCCATATTTGGTAATTACACATGATTTCAAAAGAAAAAGACGTTAGAAGCTTACATATGACCTGGAATTGAAACATCATTATGGCGTTTGTTGCTATGTACCTTTCATTGAGTATCTTTGTTTCCCTGAAACCATGCAGAGTGCAAAGAGTCCCAAGGATTTTGCAGAGGGACTGGTGGCTGAGGCTCACCATTACAATGGTTTCAACCTGATTTTGGCTGATTTGTCTTCCAAAACTATGGTTTATGTCTCCAACAGACCCAAAGGAGAATCCATAACCATCCAGGAGGTTCTTCCCGGACTCCACGTTCTCACAAATGCAAAACTTGACTCCCCATGGCACAAGGTCAGACTCACAGACTCGTGCTGTTTTTTCTGTGATTTTCATTCATGGCTAAAACTACATTGAAATATATACTCCAGGCTCAGCGATTAGGTCTGAAGTTCAAGGAACTACTTGGGAAATTTGGCCAAGATGATATACCAGTGAAGGAGATGGTTGACAAACTGATGAGAGACACGGTCAAAGCAGATGAGAGCAAGTTACCTCATATTTGTTCCCTCGACTGGGAATCCAGTCTGAGCCCCATATTCGTCGAAGTAGATACTCCATTGGTAAACATTGTTAGCTTCTGTGTTGTGCATTCTGTTTAAAAGACTGTGTGCATGATATTCATGTTCTTTTTCTTCTTATTTGATACACAGGGTCGTTATGGCACCAGGAGCACTGCAGCTTTGATAGTGAGAACAACTTGTGAAATAAGTGTTTATGAGAAATATCTGGAAAAGGGTACATGGAAGGAGCACACTGTCAATTACCATATCCGGAAGCTGAAGTAGAGACTGTCCAACTACAATAGTACCTAAATAAGAGACTGTTCAATCAGTGAGATAGTTGAATTAGACTCATATATTAACTAATTAAGATAATCTAAAGGACCAAATTAAAATGTAAGGAATTATGATTGCCTGGTTGAAGCATAATCATCACGTCCTTTTGGCAGAATCAGTCAAGAAGACAAGAACAAGTTCTGTTTCTCAGTATACAACATTTGGCTGGGACACCAACTTTGTTGAAGTATACAGGGGAGGAAAGTCCAGAGAACCACTTCAAGCCAATCTGTCCTATATTTTTCCTTTTATGCTAAGTGTATATGCAGCTTGTTTATGTTCTTTTGTGCAGAAAAGTGCAATAAAAACACTAAATATATCCAAAGTTATTCCATAAAAAAGAGCATTGCAATCTGATGCAGCATAATAGTGTACTTCCATTGCAGAAACCATACAATTTTCAGCATGCCAAGATAGAAAATTATAACAAGTGAAAAAAAATCATATAAAAGCATGGATAATACTCTCAGACAACATAAAAGAAAAGGAGTCTCAGAGTGATTTGAGGACGTGGAATCATTTTTCAAGTTCATGGGCACTTCCAATTAGTCATTTCACACCATTTATACATATCTTTCAGATTCGACAATTTTCTTGTATTACATAGGATTTCAGGCATGCATAAGGAGGAACTATTCGTACATGTCATTGCATTGAAACAAATACAATTACATGCATGTATGCACCATAATATGGTCAAATATTCAGTACAATCTATATCAAAAATCAACTTGGTGAATTCATACACTACTGAGTCTTAAGACAACAAATTTGCCAATTTCGAGTTCACGTTGGGAAATTCGCCCGAGTTGTTGTTCGAAGACTTGTATAAAGTATAAAAGAGCAGTTAGATGTCTACTTTGACCATCCATCAGTCTCACTCTGCACATTATGCCCCCATGTTATTAATAACACATATATTAGCCAAAGAAATTAAGTTCAATAATATATATTGTTAAGGAACGCTGCAATAAGTACTACATTAACTTAAGTACTGTATTTTCAATCTAATAAAATCATTCAACTATAATAAAAGCAATTGAAAACCTTTTCTAATACGTTCCATGCTTCTGGATCCCCATTTAAACATCTTAGTTTTCAGATTCTTTATGAAGCCACTCAAACCATAAAGAATAGCTTTAAGTCGTCAACCAACTCTTCAAGTGTCCTTTTTGAATGATTATCCAATCTTTTCGAGCAATTCTTTTTGTCATTATCACATGTAGTAGCCTATTTTACAGTGCCTTTCTTTCTTATCAAATTCAGTTTCCTTTAACTTTTCTTCCATGCATAATCTGCAAATTATTCCTAAAAAGTGATTTATAACAACAAAGAATGTATTTTACGCATGGGCTTTGTCTGACTCTAGGGTACATCATATGGTATGTTGTGACTTGAGGGGAATGAACAATTTCCTGCAACTTTTAAAGTGAGAATAGAGTAACTTGAAATCTCATATTAGTGATGACATTCCTTATAGAATATGACACAAACGAAGGTGCACAGTTTGGAAAACAGGTATAATATGATGCACGCACTAGAGGACTGCCTCGGTGTAAAGCAGTACGAAACTAAGGAAATGACAACACAAAGAATGTCTTCAAAAAGAAGCAGAAAGCAAAACCACACCAATATCCGATACACAGACTTGTCAACAAGGAAACTTAACTCACACTGGGAGATGGTTGCTTTTGGATAAGTTCAGTATGGAAATAAGAATGACAATGGGATTATTGGTATTTGGTATTTCTGTGATTAGAATAAAATGAAGAAAAAAAAGCATACTTTGTCATTCTATTCACAACATCAACTATTGGACTCTTAACTCCTTAAACATTCCCCAAACATTATCTAAGTATGACGTGCCATGCCCAAATCAAAAGTTCGATACCAAAATATTATTAAGTATGAATCATCACTCACAATCATTTTGAAACAAGTCAGAAAGATGAATACTACAATATCAAAGCAAGAGCATCAGCCCATAAACTTTTCAACAAGAGAACTTACCTGAAGTTCAGAGATCAAGTGTAAACCATCATGTGCACTCACTTTGAAGTAAACAAGAAAAGTAGAAAATCAAACAAGAGTATTAAAATAGAAGCCCAAAGCAATGTGCATCAGCATATGAACTTGTCAACAAGTGAACTTACCTGTAGTTCAGAGATCAAGTGTAAACCATCACGTGCACCACTTTTGCATCAAGGCGTAGAAAAAAATAGTATTCAAACAAAGCTCAAAAAAGAATATGAACTTGCCAACAAGGTAACTTACCTTGTAGTTCAGAGATCAAATTTTATACCAGTCTCCACAATGCACAAGCCCAACAATGGACAAAAGAGTGAATAAAAAGAAACAAGTCCAGCAAAATGACACAATACCACACAAACACGAACTTTCCAACAAGTGAAGATACCAAAAAGTTTAGACATCAATTATAAACCACCATAACATCAAAAACATAAAGAACCAAGAATATCCATTACAATAAAAACCAATCAAACCATTCCAGCATATCAAGCAAAAATGGAGATAACTAACAAGGATAAGAGTAGAGAAACAAAACTGGAAACCCCTATAGAGTTTTGTGCAATCCACTTATTTATAGACTCGCAGAAGTTAGAAGAAACAGGAACTGGAGATTTAGGTATACAGAGGAAGAACCATAGGTCAGAGACGGAGCGAAGCGAGGGTATGAATCGTCATGTTGATGGGCTTTAGATCTGAAACCCAAATAATAATAACTATTGGGCTTAATTTATGGCGGCCCAACCCAAGAGAAGAAACACAAGAGAAGCACAATAAAAACGAAGGTTAGGATTTAAGCCAGCGAATCACGAGAGAGCACACGGATCATTGACGTGGAATGAAAATTCAAATCCCGCCCAAACCCAAACACTTAATTTCGTGCGCAATTGAATTTCAATTTCCCTCAAAACTTAATATCTCTCTTTCTCTCTCTTCATCACAGTCACTCGTCTCTCTCTTCTCTCTACCAATCTCTCCCAAACCCTAACTCCGCCAGAGGTAGATTCGATCCATTTCTGTCGTCTTGCTGTTACTTTTTTGGCGTTTCTGATCATCTTTTGATCGTTTCTCTGACAATTTTTGGTGTTTTCCATCGTTTTTTTGGCTGATACGGTGGTCTTGACTTGCAGGATTCGCCATGAAAGGAGGTAAATCAAAGTCGGAGAGCAAGAACACCAAGTGAGTTATCTGTTCTGAGTTTTTTCATGTTTATCTCGTTTCACGGAACATAGATCTATTGACGAACGTCTGTGTATATTTGGATTCACTTGCCAATTTTGCGATCGTGATCTGTGTTTTGTGTGCTCGGAAATAGGCTTGCGGTGAACAAGAAGGGCACAGCCGCTGCTAAGGGCGCGAGCAAGGCCAGTAAGAAGGCCGCCAAGGATCCTAACAAGCCTAAGAGGCCTGCTAGTGCCTTCTTCGTCTTCATGTATGTAATCTTCTCTTTTTCCTCATTAAATTTGAGTTCTCCTCAATTTTATGATTGTTTTCACTGTGTAATATCATTTGATTTAATTGTTTTGACTAGAAAAGGTTGATGATGTATTGAACTTTTGTTGAAATATGTTAATCTCATGGCCAATCTTCTGCAGCATTATATTTAGATTGCCTTTGTTTTATAGGAATTTAGATTATGTTATGTGTGTATATTTATTTTTGTTTGAAATTTTGTACAAAACAGGGAGGAGTTTAGGCAACAGTACAAAGAGAAACACCCCAACAACAAATCAGTGTCAGTTGTGAGTACCTGTTGTTTTTCGTATTTTAGTTGAAATCATTGCATCACTTGTAACTTTTACTGAAGAAACCATTTAATCCCTTGACAAACTAACTAGGTTGGAAAGGCTGGTGGTGAAAAATGGAAGTCACTATCTGCTGCTGTAAGTAATTCATGTATAATACATTTGGTTTTTGTGTGCTTTGTCAATGTTTATCACGCGACTAATTATTTTAGTATCATCAATTTTAGGAGAAAGCGCCTTATGCGCAGAAGGCAGATGCCCGGAAGGTAGAGTATGAGAAGAATGTTAAAGCCTATAACAAGAAACAGGTAGCTCTCAAATATGTCAGCTGCTTAATCAATTATGCATTTCGTTGGATTGTGTTTAACATGTTTTCCTTGATCTTTTTGTTGTATCAGGCTGAGGGTGCTAAAGCTGAGGAGGAAGAAGAGTCTGAGAAGTCAGTCTCTGAAGTGAATGACGAAGATGATGATGAGGAGGGCAGTGGAGAGGTAAGCTGGAGATGATGGTTTATGGTCATAAATATTTGACTGTTCTATTTAGTATATGCTATACTCATTTGTTCTTGGTTCCTATTTGTAGGATGAGGATGACGAATAGGAATCCCAAAAGGAAAGGATAACATAGTCATTTAGGCTATTAGAATGCTTTGAACATCTCATGTTAATGGGTTTATATGACAACTCTTTTTTTTTGTTTTCTTCTCCTATGAAGAAGAATATATCCCCTACTTCTGTAATTTTGCATATCTTTACCAGAAAATGAATAGTTATGGGAGGGGTATTCATCTCTATTTGTACTTCGATTCAAATTCAATGATTTGTTCAAGGCCTTATCATCTTATTCTTATTAGTGGAGAATGTAGTTGTTACTTGACTTAGTTTGGTGGTTTATTTGTTGTGGAATTTTTAATTTGAGTTTGCTTTCACACCAAACTTTACCTGTGTCATCATATCTTGGTAAAATAAAAGATGTTCTCTGAATAATGCAGAGAATTTTTTCCCCCGGCTGTAGCTTCAAGTTAATAAACAATGTATAGTTCATTTTGTGTTTTCAGTGCTGTTTGATTTATGCTGGTTTGGGTATAATCATTTCTAGGTCACCTTGATGGAGACAAATGATTTTGATGTTGAGGTTGTTTCTACTGCCCTAATATAATGCCCTCTTGAGAGGCTGATTTTTTTCTCCCTTATCATTCGTTAAGTTGACCATAACTAGTTTTTTTCCAGGCCATACTTGGGTTTTTGGTATTGAATTATTGATGATTCATTCATACCTAAATTTCGAATGTCATTAAAACTTGTATAATGGGTAAAAATATCTAGGATTGATAAGACAACAAGTTGGAAAAATTAACAAGAGTGGAAAAATTCTCATGAAAAGTTTAAATTATTAGAGTGTTAATTTTAGGAAAAATTCTAGATAACTCTCTTAACTATACGCGAGTCTCACATGAACTCTCTTAAATACAAAATCAATCTGAGAAGTGCTTTAAGTATTAAAAAGTCTCACTTTATCTTTTTTTGTTAATTTTTTTTAAAATTTTGTTAAGTTTTTTGTGAAAAGACGGAAATACTCTTGTATCTGAAAAATTCAAATAAACAAGTAAAAATGATTTTGAACTTTTTTTTCAAATTTTATCGTTTTACAAAATAAAAATAAAAAGTTCAAAATCATTTTTATTTATTTTAATTTTTCAGTTACAATGGTATTTTCGTTATTTCACAAAAACTTAACAGAATTTTTTAAAATGTTAACGAAAAAAGGTAAAGTGAGACTTTTTGATACTTAAGGCATACTTAAGGCACCTCTCAGATTAATTTTGTACTTAAGGAGGTTCATGTGAGACTCGCGTGTAGTTAATAATTTTATTTTGAAATGAACCCGAGTTTGTGAAGTTGCTGTGTAATCCACATACCCATTAAACTTGTAATTACATTGGTTTATTAGAATAACTAATGCAAGAGATAAGTAGTTGGTCAAACAACGTTACTTTGAAGTAGATGGTATATAAATAAAGTCTTGGCGACGCTTACAATTTATTCTTTCTAACCAACTAGTGCAGTGCTACATATAAGGCTGCAAGAACTATAAAACATAAAACCAATATGGATATAACAACAAAAGCCTGAAATTGTCTGAAGCCTTGTCTTGGCAACAACAGTTAAGGACGGAAACATATAAGATAATCAATCAACTAACAAATGTAGGGAATTAAGGATAGGCTTTCTCCTAATCAGCAACTGTTGCATCAAACTGCTATATTGGGCTCCAAACGATTCAGCAAGTAAGATGGCAATGAGTTTGCATAGAAAAGAAATAATACCAACCTCTGCTCAGTTATCAAAGTTTCGCGTACGATCCTTAACTGTCACCGTAATGGATTTGTCTTTCTGCTTTCTGGTTTCAAGATTTTTGGCAAGTTCCTTCATGTTTGTGAAAACAATTCTTTGTAATGCACTTCTTTTCAGCAGTATCTCTGGAAGCTCCATGAGGTTGTTACAACATCTGATTTCCAATTGGCGGAGATTCTGCATTGCTCCTTCTTCTAGTGTCCAAGTCTTGAGTCCACGCAGCATCCATAACCTCAAACGTTGGAGTGAACTGAACCCTCCCTTTGGACAAATCATGGTCTCTCCTAGATAGGAATCAGCATATAGCTTAAGAATCTTCAAGTGTGGCAGCTGTGACAGCTCTGGCATGGGATCATCCTTCAGTTCCGATATGGACAAGGTAAGAACCGTAAGCTTTGGTGGAAACTTGTTGCTGGCAGGTAGCTTTTGTAATTTCCCGAGCAAATACAAGTCGGTGAGGTTATCGAGTTTCTCAAAAGGATCCAAACTGAGCAATGGAGTCTGCTCATGGTTGTCCTTGCATCTTAACTTCAAGGTTTCAAGACTGCTTAGTTTTGCAATCCACCCAGTGACTTCTTTGATCGAGCCTGGATGGCAAGTGAGTCCTAGTTTCCTGAGATTAACCAACCTGTCCAAACCATTCATCACTGGACTCTTCTTGTCCACGTACAACCCCCATAATGTCTGGAGTTGGGTAGGAGTCATGAGCTTCCTATGCAGAGTCATGTCAAGGCGAATCTCATTCAGCAAGAGATGGCGCAGTGTCTTTATCTTCCAAATGGAATTTGGCAGGCTGTTGATGTAGGTGTGCTTGATGTCCAAGGTCTCGAGGTGGGACAAGTCCCCAACAGAGGAAGGGAGCGAGTCCAAGAAAGTCCATCTGAGCCCCAGGTACTTCAGGTAATACAAATTGCCAAGCTCTTCCGGCAACTTGGGTTTGTACACATGTTCAAGATCAAGAACGTTGAGTATCCCATAATGCTGCACTCGAATCACCTGGCTAACAAATGATTCTATGCCAACTGCAGGCATGTCATTGCCATTCTTCGGGGTGTTGAAGGATATATAAGAGCGCACGTGCTTCAAATCAATTTGCGAGTGGTGGAAGTCCTTAATGTCCGAATGCTCGACAACCCGCCGAACAGGAAGCTGAGAGGCAGCTCCAGCGCAGGCTGAATTTGAATTCCTGTGTGTATGGATATAGAATAGCCCAATTTCCTCGGCTTTAGGCAAGAAGATATCACGCAAGATGCCTGGCATTCGACAAGTCTTGGGAGTGTCATCTGATTTGTACTTGATTTGAATCAAGTGCCTATCGGCAAGATACTGCAGATACTCCTCCACCAATTTCTCCGGGGCCGTCTCAGAGTTTTGGTCGGCAAATCCTTCTGCAAGCCACAACCTGTACAACCTCCTCACAGGGATATCAAAATCCCTCGGGAAGAGCCCCAGATAAAGAAAGCAACGCCTGAGGCGTAGAGGCAATTTGTTGTAACTCATGGCTAAGCTATTGAGCTCAGTAGGAGGCAGCCAAGCAGTTACATCATCATCGTCAAGGCAGTTGGGTAGGTGATGAGACGCTGGGACAAGTCCCTTGGCGAATGACACAATCGCAAGAGGTAAGCCGCAGCATTTCCTCAAGATTCTGTCCTTTTCCTCCACGGCCGCATCGTGCATGTTTGCAGAAGGAACCTTTTCCATGAACAATTCCCAACTGTCGTCGTCCGTCATGGGCTTTAGCTGAAGGGGAGGGTTAGAGTTGGAGCAAGCACTCTTGTTGCGGCTAGTGATGAGAATTCTACTCCCACTTGCATTTTCTTCAAAAGCTTTATCAATCTGATCCCAGAGGTTGAGATCCCATACATCATCCAACACAATCAGGTACCTGTTGCCTTGTTGTTGCGACCAATTGGAGACAGCAATCCTCAGCTCCTCCTCCGGATGCTGATGCAATGTAATCGGAATCGGAATCTTACACTCTTTGATGATAGTTTCCAGCAAGTCTCTGATAGTGTAGTCGTTGGAAACAGAAACCCAAACTCTGGAGGCGAAGTGTTGGGTAACGGATTCGGCATGGAAGATTTTCCTGGCAAGGCTGGTCTTCCCCAAGCCTCCCATTCCAACAAGAGAGACCAGTTGATGGCCAGGTTCGAGAAGCTTCCTCTCCAACATCTTCTCCTCCTGGGCGAAACCAAGCACCGGGTCGTCCCTTCCGGCGTCCTTGCGTTCATCACCATCCCTGGGTCTCTTCATGGTGAGGAGGTCCTGGCCGGGGGATTCTTTGTCGATCCGGTGGCAGATGGAGGCGGCCTTACTCCGGACCCCGGCTATGGCGGAGGTGTGGTTGAGGCCGAACAGGAACGCTATAAGGCGGCGCAGCAATTTCCGCTTCTCCACCC